>JAFVLL020027474.1:0-32678 GCA_021397915.2 Tor tambroides
AAGAATGTCAAATTTGGACTCGTCTGACCATAGAACACTTTTCCACTTTGAAACAGTCCATTTTAAATGAGCCTTGGCCCACAGGACACGACAGCACTTCTGGATCATATTCACATATTGTTTCCTTTTTGCATGATAGAGCTTTAGTTGGCGTCTGCAGATGGCACAGCGGATTGTGTTTACCAACAGTGGTTTCTGGAAGTATTCCTGGGCCCATTTAGTAATGTCAGAATCATGCCGATGAGTGATGCAGTGTCATCTGAGGGCCTGAAGACGACGGGTATCCAACAAAGGTCTTCGGCCTTGTCCCTTACGCACAGAGATTTCTCCAGTTTCTCTGAATCTTTTGATGATGTTATGCACTGTAGATGATGAGATTTCCAAATCCTTTGCAATTTGACATTGAGGAACGTTGTTTTAATGTATTCCACAATCTTTTTACACACTCTTTAACAGATTGGAGAGCCTTTGCCCATCTTTACTTCTGAGAGACTCTGCCTCTCTAAGACACCCCTTTTATAGCTAATCATGTTACAGACCTGATGTCAATTAACTTAATTAGTTGCTGGATGTTCTCCCAGCTGAATCTTTTCAAAATTTCTTGCTTTTTCATCCCTTTGTTGCCCCCGTGCCAACTTTTTTGAGACCTGTTGCAGGCATCAAATTTGAAATGAGTTCATTTAGTGAATAAAAGTGTAAAATTTCTCTGTTTAAACATTTGTTATGCTTTCTATGTTCTATTGTGAATAAAATATTGGCTCATGTGATTTGAAAGTCTTTTAGTTTTCATCTTATTTAAATTTAAAAAACATCCCAACATTTCCAGAATTCGGGTTGTAAAATAAAAGCCTCAGATCTGATGGAATAGCTGAGAGAGAGGAATTTTGTATAATCTTTTATAAGGGATCAATAAACAAAGCTGCATTTTCTTTCTTGAGACTGCACGGATGTTTTCTTTCAGTATTTTTCTACAGAAAGATCTTCTCTCTGGCTTTATTTTTCTGTCCGTTGGAAGCTATTTCCCTCCTCTCCTCCCTAGGGTGCTGTGTTTGTGTTGGAGTACGGCTCTTTGTTCCCTGCAGGTGTTGCCTCTGTTGTGTCGGACCAGTGACACGCTTCCCTTTGTTCCCCAAACAAGCCACAACAGTCGAAGTCGCAGATTCAAGACCTTGAAAAATGGCTTCAATCATTTGAGAGCCGGTGTGCAGTTGACAGTTCAGTAAATTAGACTCCAGTGGCCACCAAGATAAATCACTGTGAGGGACTAAAGACGTCCTTTTGCATACTTTTTCATGACTCCAGCAGCTACTCGGAGGTCTGAGCCCATCGATCGCTGGTGTAGAAATCCACACAGTGCTTAAGATTTAAATAATGTAAATTGGAAGGGAAAAAGGGAGATGTAGGCAGAAAGAAAGAGCTACGTCCTCTGTTCTCCAAAAATAATAGGCTGTGAGAGTTACCCATGCGTACTGTGCTTTCATGAGGCTGTTGAATCATTTCAGTGCTGTTTTCTCTTGTGTTTAATATGAGGCTTCACTGACAGTCTCCAGGAGCTCTAAAGGCTACACAGAACTCTCCACAAGTTAATATGAAGGAGCTCCCCACAGCTGACCTTTATTATGATTGATATGAGACACTGCGGATGTTTTTACCTAGTTTTCTAGTTTTTCCTCAGTGGACATGGTGTAGTTCAAATCATTTCATGTTGCCTTTAACTGTAGACCAAGTAAATTAACTTTTATTGGCCTAGCAGTTAGCACACTATACAATGAAAATCTGTTTTGTGCTTTCAAAAGTTATTTATAACCATTCATAATAAAACAGGTAGAAAAAAATAGGACACGTAGAATTAAAGAAAAAAAGCCATAAAAATTGGCTTTCCATAATCATGTAAGTAATGCAAAGTGTTACCACATAGGCAAAACAACATCAATATACACAATATCACAATAAAAGTAAATGAGATAAAACGTACCATATAAACTTAATGCATAATTTACAACAGAAAAGGAATACAGATTGTAAAATATAAATAAAATATAATTGTGATGAATCACACAGGGGCTTCTGAAAATGATATAGCCTCGTATTTTTAACATTTAATAATGTTTTTACCATTATTTTTACCATTTACCATGTTTTGTTGAATATAATTAGAAATCTCACAGTAAATTGTTAATGTGAGCACATAGCTTACATCAGATTGTGTCCTTATCTGTAAATGTTACAAAGTCATGCAAGTAATTCTGACTAAAATATACATTTTGCTAAAATATTTTGCATTAAAAAATGTAAGCATCTTAAAAATCTTCTCCCATTTACAACAGCACCATAAACTGCAGTATGAAGAGTTTGTTGCAGCAATACTGATAGACTTTTTATTTAAAGACAGAGCCAGTGTTGTAGTAATGCCAGTAATGCAGTGTTTAATAATATATATATATATATATATATATATATATATATATATATATACACACACATTTTGCTATGTTTATATTGATTATTAATCAATCTTTCATCAAACACATTTCTAGGAAAGTACAGTATAATTAGCTGTCACAGTAAAATGAAGCATAAAGAAGCCCATAGTTCACACATTGCATTCTGGTCCTATAGCCAGACATTTCTCTAGGCTAATGAGTGTTACAATACAGCCATATCTTGCCTCTGTAATTACCTTTCCTCGGTGCTCAAGAGAGAGGAAGAACGATTGAAAACAGCAATAGAATGTAATTAAGTGGAACTGACAAATTGAAGTGCTCAGTGTTCGAATCAGCACAAAAACAGCTTATACCAAAACAACAAACATACAGCAACTACATTTCCTATACAAAGTGAACATGTGATCACAAATGCATTTGACCTTTAATGTCATGTTTGATGTAATGGCTCACAGTTTCCATCGCGGTCATTTCACGTCTAATACAACACATCATTCTGCATTTGAATGTGTGAATGTATTTCTGACCTGTCCTTAGGGGTCTCTCCTTATATCTGACACACACTCACACAAACAGGAGTTACACACTGCCAAACCTTCCGGACTCCAGCGGTCCTCTGCCACTCCGTGTAATCAAGACGAATCATCTGCTTGATTTTTGTAAAGAGAATGACCTTCTACTATCGCCAGAAGCATCAGAGGCATGAGAGAGATAGAACAGGAGGGTTCCAGAAGTCAACGGCCCCCTCTGGTTCCCTTATGCTAACAGTCAGTCATTTGGTACAGATATAGTGTTCATCTGCACAGGAAACTTTGTATTCACAGCTCTGTGCCTGCTTAAAATAATCAAAAGCTTTATTGGAAAAAAGGGACAGATATAAGTAATATCTCAAAGTCAGAATGATGAGAGGGAAAGGGCTCAGTGAATAAAAGTTTCTTTAAAAAAGAAAGGAATCATCTCTGACTCACTTTTTCAGCATTACTGTAAACTAGGCATATATTTCTTCTTTTTGATATGCTAATTTTTAACTTTCTTTGAATTGCTTTAGAGCTTTATGGTTAGCACAAACACAAGTTAAAAAGTTTCAAACTACATTTTAACTCCATTAAAAATACAAAAGCGAGCTGTGACTGTAATAAAAAATGAGGGAATCTGAAGGAAATTCTATTATTTTAATAACTAAAGCCATTGTACTAATTGTATAATTAATATGAAATAATATTATATAATAGCCTAGTATATAAAACACATTTTGGGCTCAGTTTGAGTATTATATTTACAAACACACAAACAAATAAATAATGAAGGGTTATTATCAATTTGATAATAAAAGTGAGCTTTAATTGTGTTTGTTTAGATATTCTGAACAATGTCCCTAAGCCTCGTTTGGGTTGAATTTGAATATTAGATAGATAGATAGATAGATAGATAGATAGATAGATACCAAAAGGTTCGTTACTTGTATCCTATTCTATTCTTTACCAAAAACAGAAGACAATAGAATGGTTACTTATACTTCGAATCTGTATAAAAGCCAGATGTTATTTCAATCATCTAATACAGTAATCCAATACTGATTTTATTTTGCGTCCATTTGAGCGTCTGGTCAAATCTCGACGTTCCCTTAGCGGCGTTGCCTTATTAAGTATCCCATAATGCACCACGTCGCTGTCATGGCTGCTCACTGATGACACTTGCAGCACATGGGCAGAAATCAAACACATCACAGTGAGCACACGAACCCTTCACACCTCACATTCACAGCCAGAGCAAGTCTTGAGCGTTGTCGTAACGCGTGTTTCATTTCTCCGCGGAGGATTGAGGAGGATGATAATGCTGCAGCTCGAGGCGGCGGTTCTGGGCGGACTGAGTCCGGACTGGAAACAGAGCGGCTTCAGCACCGCAGGTAAGAGACAGTGGCACATCTTAGCTGATGTGCTTTTGTAATGATGATGTTGATGGTTTCGTCCAGGCGTGTTTGGATCTGCTCGGTTATTGTTGTGGATGTGTTGCGTGCTGGTTGGTTTGCTGGACGCACTCTCACGTGGTTTAAATGTGCCGCATGTGTGTTGAAATCTCCGCGCCGCACCGACGCACGGGACTGTGTCCAGACAGGCGTGAGTGTGAACTGAGCGGCATTTGACAGCGTTCTTACAGCATGACTTCTGTATTTGTGTATTGACTGCATGGAGGGACAGTGTGGGCAGCTTTAGCGCATCGAGGACAAACGCGTGTGTATCCTGTTGATGTTGAGGTGAGAGATGATACGCTGTTATTTAGCTCTCAGCTTTAGAACAAAGCCGGGCTGCACCTGCCTACCTTACCTTGCATGTACACACTCCTGTGCGTGTGTTATTTTTAGTGGGCGTTCACACAGGACAACTAGAAAGAGCGCAACACATTTAAGATGTTATTATTTATGATGTTATAATACCTTAACTGAATTGTTGTCGTGATTGAAGGTTTCATTATTAAATGATTGTTGTTGTTTTTTAACGGTTCTCGAAGCTGCTGATGAGTACGGTGTTTCGTGACCGTCCGAAACACACTGTCGGTGTTTCTTGCTCGGCACCGCAACACCGCTACAGGTTCTACGGCGCGAAACATAGCAAGCATATTGCTCGACTCTAACGAGTAACTGTAATGACTGGCTCCTTTTATTGTTTCAAAATCATGTTGGTGTAGTTCGATTACGAATGGATGGCTCCTAATTGGTTCTGAATGCCAAAAACACACAGCGTGAGAAATAGTCCGATTCCTGAATAAAAAAAAAAAAATTAAAAAAAAGAGCCTTGAGAGCCGATTCTTTTAGTGAATCCATGTAGATTCCGAACCAATGATTCTTTTATCCGGTTCTTTTTAGTGAATCACGAAACAGCGCAGCATAGTCCGATTCCTGTACGAAACAGATTCTTTTAGTGAATGAAGCAAATACTGTGTAGTTCGGATACCGAACAAATGATTCTTTTATCCGGTTATTTTTAGTGAATCGAATACAGCGCTGCGAATGTAGTGTGATTCCTTAAAAGCAAATACATTCTAGTTTAGTTCCCGAACAGAGGATGTTTATAAGCTTTTTTTGTTTTTTAGGGAATCAAAATTCAGCACGGCCAAGGTAGTCCGATTCTCGAACAAATTACTCCTATAAAACGATTATTTTAAGTTGACCACAAACATAACGCGACGAGTCTCGTCTGAACCAATGACTCGAATGAACACTTATTAGATTAATCAAACTCGCTTGAACCGCAAGTTATTAATGATGTCTGACTCGAAACTCGAACTTGTTGTTGGCTTGTAAAAAGTATTTAAATTGAGATGCTACTTTTGAGTACACACGTCTTTAAAATACAACATTGATAGTGCAACACTTCGGGCAAAGTCACACATATAAATGAACGCAGAGGGAAAGCGTCCTTGTGTGAACGCCCCCATTAGGATAAATGATAGGATTACATTATTGCTTTATTGCTTGCCTCTTATTTCATACATTATCCATCTCCCCCATCTTTCTGTCAGTTTAATGTGCTGTTAGTGGCGTGACAAATAGCTGTGCATTTTGAATAGTGTAACTGTTCATTTGTGTACATCCTACATTGCATATTTCGTTCCTCCCATGTGTGTCTGTCCCTCTCTCTCATGAACATCAACCTAAGGAGTGATTAATGTGTAATTCACAGGATAGTGTCTGAGATGTCGATCTGATCTTCAGTAAAGCTATTTCAGTCTGTCCTCATTCAGTCACATTTATTCACGCCAGTTTCTCCTCAGAAGAGATCAACGACTGAAGAAGTGGCTGGAAGTGAGTGTTCTTCTAGAAATAGTGCAGCTTTCTTCACTCTTATCAGAGGTGGCACCATTTTGTATCTGCAAAGTGATGCATGTAATCCAAGATCTAAATTGATTTCGAGGCTGTTCATAATTCTGTAATCAAAATTAGATTCCCTTTAATTCGGTGTAGCTGTCCATATATAATGTACTCATGGGTTTATTGTAGTGTTGGATAAAACTAAAATAAGTATTTGCTTTTGACCTTTTATAGCTCAGACATTTTCTGGTGAATGTTTCTGCAAATATGCCATGAAGTAACTGCAAGTTTGGTATAAATAAACAGTTTCTCTGAGGGAGAGTCATTTTGTTTTGCTTTTTCAGGCCGGTGCTTTGTGTACAATGAACTATTTAATTTCACGGTTTGCACATTTCATGGAGGCGTACTGCTGCTCCTCTCCTTTTTGTTTATGGTTTTCCTTTTTTTCCCTCTAGTATGCAAGTGAGGGAGTAAATGGCTGAAACTGAATTTGACTTTGATCCTGAGGAGGTGATGGTTGGAATTGAATTTCTGTTTTATTTGTGGTAGACATGGGCGTTCTTTTACTCATTTGTGAGTAAATGTACATCTTTGTTCATACTTTGATGTAACAAATTAATTGTGTATATATATAAAATACGTCGTGTTTAATGCAGGGATTTATGGGAACGTCCACTCTAAGAAAAGTTCATAATTGTTTGTTAATGTGAAAGAATTTCCGTATTGATTTCACAAGTGTTTTACCCGTATTTTGAATGATGCATTGCATTGTCTTGTAATTTAGGGTTAAAGGAATTGTCTGTAAATTAAACGCATTATTACCCAGAAGAAAATTACCAGCACAAAGGATTTGTTTTTCTTACATTGTCCTTTTACTGGTATTCACTGTAAATTCTACAGTAATTACTAGTTTTTACTTCTAAAGACCATATATTTGACAGTAATTTACCGTGAAATTACATATAGTTAGAAGCTACATATATGAATGAATGATGCATTTATATAGCGCTTTTATGGTGTATTGCCGTACACCCAAAGTGCTTTACAATCGTGTGTGTGTGGGGGGGGTCTCTCCTCAACCACCACCAGTGTGCAGCATCCACTTGGATGATGCGACTGCAGCCACAGGACAACGGCGCCAGTGCGCTCACCACACACCAGCTCCAGGTGGAGAGGAGAGAGAGTCATAGAGCCAATCAAGTGGATGGGGATTATTAGGAGGCAATGATAGACAAGGGCCAGTGGAGGGAATTTGGCCAGGACACCGGGGTTACACCCCCTATTCTTTACGAGAAGTGCTATGGGATTTTTAGTGACCACAGAGAGTCAGGACCTTAGTTTAACGTCTCATCCGAAAGACAGTGCTTTTTACAGTATAGTGTCCCCGTCACTATACTGGGGCATTAGGACCCACACAGACCACAGGGTGAGCACTCCCTGCTGGCTTCACTAACACCTCCTCCAACAGCTACCTAGTTTTCCCAGGAGGTCTCCCATCCACGTACTGACCAGGCTCAACCCTGCTTAGCTTCAGTGGGCAACCAGTCTTGGGCTGCAGGGCGATATGGCTGTGGCCAATGTTCAATATAGTGAACCAATGAAGTTTTTACCGTAGTGTTTTAACTTTTTTTTCTGTAAAAATTCCAAACATTTCAAGTTAAAACATTTTTTTTATTTATGCGTCTAAAACAAAAGCACTTAAGACTGCAGAGTGTCATCAAAAGTGACACCATAACCTATTGCAACATTAAAAATTGGGATCCTTTGTGACACATTTGTGTAAAGTTAGAGCTTCAACCTGAAAAAGTCCAGTCTCACAACTGTATTTTTGTGATCAATCATTTTTGTAACTTCATCTGAGGCTTTTCCCTGCAGTCCAGAAGCCAGTATCATATTTTAAACCTCTTCACACACATACTGTACACCTAATGCTCATAGTTGAGTTCTTATTAAAGCGCTTGAGAACAAAGTGTTCTGCTCTCGTTTCAGTTTTAAAATATGACAGTGAGCTGAGAATTGTGTTCCTCTCTGTTTGAGGCACTGGTACTTGAGAAATTTGTGCTAAAAAGTGGCTTTCTGGAACAAACCATAAACGTATTGATTTGTTTGAATGACTGTCTTTAGCTACTCTCTCCTTGTGTGTGTGTGTGTGTGTGTGTGTGTGTTCAGATGGAGGGCCGTTGCTGCAGTTGGTGTGTGAGGGAGATTTCGAGGCCGTGCTCTTCAGCTCTGCGGTGCAGGGGCTGCTGGGAGGTGCTCCTGAAGAAGATGACAGTATTGAGGCCTATCTGGAGAGACAGGTGCTTTCTTTCCTGAGCAATGCCACTGAAGACCAGAGGAGTGACCGGTAAGGATTTAGAACATATGACGGCTGGCTTTCTGTTTTTAACTGTGCTTGTATAAAGTACAGAGAACGTTTAACTGTGTTGTTTAGCACTATCAAACTCCATGATATTCACCATAATGAGAAATATGCATTGTACTCTTAAATATTGAAGGCACATACATGTTCTGTGCTTTAAACGTTAAATTTATGTGAGTTAATTAAAATCATTAGAATCTAAATGCAAATGAGGACTAATTTAATTAGTGAAACTATAATACTATTCATTTAAATTACTGCCTAAAGATGCCCTCAATTAGATTCACTCATTATGCCTGTTAAATTACAGGAGGTTTGGTCTTTTATTGCAGTAGATTTACAGTTAAATAGCGCTATTTAAATGAGTTCTGTTCTACAGAGTGAAGTGTCTTATTTATTGTGATTAATGGTTTTTATTTGTGCTGTCTAATATAATTGGCTATGAATTATTTAAAAGGAGTTTAGCTCATATCCCACATACATATACCCATATACATTTACATTTAGTCATTTAGCAGACGCTTTTATCCAAAGCGACTTACAAATGAGGACATTAATATACATATATACACACACCACACACACACACTCACAGTCACACCATTGGACCCCACTGAGTTTGCCCAAAAAAAAAAAAAAATACTGACATTTTTAAAAATATCTTTTGTATTCTTCAGAAGAAAGACATGCAGTAAATGATGACAGATTGTTCATTCACACATTCGCATATTCAGACCGAGTGAGAAACACAACTAGAATGCTTCCATTATAATCAAGGAAGCTGACTGCACTGCAAGTGCGTTGTGTAGCACCACGTAAGGACTTTTAGCGGGTTGATGGTGGCTTCAGCTGACTGGAGCATTTTATTGTGTTGAGAATGAATAAAACCATACAGAAGAGTTCAAACACTGTCCCCCTCCTTTCAGGCATAAATTATTAATTTTCGATAAGCCCACTTTAACATCCTTTCTCTCCAGAGAAAGAACAAGTTGAGGAAATGGGGGTTGCGCTGCGCTCCTCAGCCGTGCCTCTCTTCTTATCTCTCCTCAGCTTGATCGCGCTCCCACTCGCTTTATTTTTCTTTCTATACAGCCTCTCTCATTGTGGCTTCTGTTAGTGAGGCAGAAAGTAGTTGTAGATGGATGGAGTGGCTTGAATAATGAGTGATGCTTTCTGGTGAGAGATTAGATGCAGGTAGATTGATGTTTGTGTGCTGTTGAATGCAGAGAGATGCATGTCATTTGTTTTTTCCCCTTTTCTTACTCACCTTCTCTTTCTGTTGTGTTCTTGTGCATTCTCATTTATCCTTCATGTATTTTAAAGGGACTAGAATGTACAATGAGATTCATGACTCACAGTCATTTCTCTCCTGTGAGAATACATCAGCGCTGTAGAAACGTGAATGTGTGGATGTGTGTGTGCATGTAAATGTCCTTTCTCAATGGCATCTGGGGACTGACTCCACCATAGAGCAGAATTACAATCTCAGGTCTTTGATTTCAGCGAGCGGCACATTGCTGCCACCCGATTCGTGCCTTCAGGTTTGTACATTTGCATTTGAGTCGTGTAGTCTGAAGCCACAAAAGTGTGGAGATGTTTTCAGAAATAAACAACATTTACCTGATGGATATTGTGGTGGTAGTCAACGTCTGTGTATTTCAGATGAATAAATCCAGTGACTGTAATGACATTAGCTCTCAAACATGCATGTTTCTGAGCCTGATCTCTTGTCTGCTGTAGAGAAACTGCTCTGTTGGCGTTGGCAGTGGGGTGTCTGAACCTTTTCGCTCAGAGTAATTGGACCGGGCCGCCAGTTGAGCTCCACGTCTCTGATTTTCTGCCTGAAGCCTTGCTCCAGAAATTCTCACAGGTACAGTACCATGATGCACCTGTGATTATACACGACCAGTGTCTGTAATTGTCAGAAATTATTCAACACATTATACGCGTGCGTGTGTGTGTGCGCGCATATATGAGCTGTATCACATGAGTAGCATATGGCTGTATATCGGCAGGACCGAGTGCCGTAGATAATCACAGCGTGCCGATATAGTCATATTGCACAGCTAGGAGTGTGATATTGCATTTATAGAACAGTTTGATGGCACGAGTGTGTAAATACATAAGAAACAACAAAGGAGTGTCTTTAAAAACCCTCTTTTGTCCAAACTACTTCCTTCTGCTAAGGATTCAAATCTCAGTTTGACAGTTTAACAGCTGAGCCCAAGCCCCCATTACTAATTCGAAAACGTTACTTTAGAACTAGGAACAAAGGAGTAGCTTCATTGAAAGCTTATTGTATTATTTTATTAAAAGCTCACTGTATTATGTGAAGAAGAGTTATGAGAGAAATGGACTGAGTGCGATTACCTGCATCTGATACAGCATTCATTCTTCAGATCAATCTCATATTCACAATAAAACATTAGTTTGAATGTCCGCTGAGGAAAGCTGTTCAGCGCTGGGATTTTGTTGGCTGCGTCTTTGAAAGTAAAACCAACTTCCTTGTTAACAATCCTGTTTCAGTCTCTTTCAATATAAAAGTCTATACTGCTGACTCACTCATAAATACTCACTCTGTTATCACTAGAATATTGCACCCCATCAGCCAATCAGATTCGAGGACAAAAAGAACTGTTGTATAAATATATTCTTTCATTCTGATATTTTCTAGATTTGTTTTTATTTTTTTATCTAACTGACCTCAAGCATCATTTTGTGTAAGTGTGTGTATTCTTTGGGTTAAGCGGTATTTTGTTAATATCACCACATTTTTAATGAGTGAAAAAAGGGCTAAATGCTCATGTGATATGTGTGTGGGATGTATGTGTGTGTGATGGATGGAACGGAAAGAGATGGCGAGACTGGGCAGGTCAGTGCTCTGGATAATGAGTGTGTCGAGGGCTGCAGGGTTTCTAATGAAACCTCTTAGGGCTCCTAATTATGCAGAGGTGAAGAGATTCTTCTCCCTAATGCCCCACGGAGGCCTCGTAGATCCCTGGAGAGGCACTGTATGTGTGTGTGTGTGTGTAACACTTTCTGCTGTCTCACACCTTTCTAAAGCTGCTGATTTATCAGCCTTATCCTAGAGAGCACAGGCCCTCTAAATTAGACTGAGAGCAGCACACATGGAGAGAGATGGATGGACTGAAGGCACTTACCATCAGTAGGGCCTGAATGTAAGCCTCATAAAATGAATTCAATAAATATAACAAAAATAGGGCCTGAAACTCTTTAAATGAAGTCATTTTGTTCTGTTGAATTAGTTTAATATGAATTTAAGAATTTGATATGTATTTGTGACCCTATTACCAAAATTTGCCAGGATTTAATGCAGTTTATTTTACAGTGCTAAACTTAAATACGATATTTTTTATTAATGTGTACTGATGGAAGAAGAGTGACGTATTACATACAGAGTTAACAATGCTACTCTTGATTTTACAATTTTTCCCCTTTCTCACAACCCACCTCACAGAACAAAAAAAAAAATCTTAAACACAAATTCCAAAATGGAAAAAAATCTAAGTTTTGATATTACAAACAATGAGGAAATACTTGACACCATTGTTAGCCCATTGTGTCTGATTGCGTTTTCTGTTTCAATGTGCACAGGTCTATTAAATATAGTAATTTAATATTATACAAATTTAGAATAAATAAAAAAAAAAAAAACTACAGAATTTGTAAATAGTTTGCAAATAATTTGCGAAGTAATGCAGTAAATTAACTGTCACTTTGTGGAAACTAAATTGCCTAGTTTGTCAAATCAAGTCAGCTTTATTTATATAGTTGTAACAATTATTAAGGAATTTTAGCTCTGGTCAAGCTTTTATTATGAATTTTAGCTGTAGGGAATTCAAATATTAAAATTAGGGTTGATTTGAATTCGTGCTTTGAGTTGAGGTCCCAGCAGGTGGTTTACGTTTCTTTCCTGGTTTTGAAATCTCTCGCGATGATTAAACAAGTGGCGTGAAAAAGCGTGGATTCTGGGAATGCCCTTCGTGAAAGGCTGTTTTCCTGGTAACGTGAAAACGGCGTGCTTTGAAGTTCTTTAGAGTTCTTTAGTCAGCTTCAGGCTTGAAGAGGTTCTTCCGAGATTTGACTAAGTATTGGTTCGATGTTCACGCTCTGCCGGATGTTAATGGCTGTGAGCGCTTTTGGAGAGCCTCACTGAGACGAAGTCAGAGTTTCAAGCAGCGCGCGAGCAAAGAGAGAGCCCAGAGTCTTGGTGTCATAGGGATTTAACCGGAGGCATGCTGTCCAACCCCTAGAGGCTTCTACCAATCGCATGGTTCCTGTAGGGCGGAGCCCCGCCCACATGGGTCAACTTTCCATGCGTGAATTTATCTGCTCCGTTATCTTGTCCCATGAAGGGAATATCCTAGCAGATTTCTATAAAGTATTATAATCATTCCTTATGAAAATAAAAGTCAATTTTCATTCCCACAACATTGTTGCATTTATCGTGACGATTAATATGAAACCAAATTCAACATATTTCACACACGTTAATAGCTTTTCCTGCTACAACACACAAAAGGGTTCAAATTAGAGATTAGAAAATAACCCATCATGCATATGACCCTACAAGTCTAAATAGTCACATCGAACATGTGAAACTAACAATAGCGATCGTGAAAATTAGACATCAAAAGCTTATAAAATAATATTACAGATCCCAATAACATAGTTAGGCTTATAAACGACAAACTGAGTATAAAAATACAGCTTGAATATATATATATATATATATATATATATATATATATATATATATATATATATATATATATATATATATATATATATATATATTGAATATATTGCTGTGACGGCAGCAGCTACTGCTGTGTAATTTTGTGAATAATTTTAAACCTTTGTGTACGTGCAGATATTCACGTTCTTTTCTGGAATGCAACAGAAGGGCAGACACAGGGGTTACAAGGTCCCTTTTCAGATGGGTCTGCTCAATTTCAAACTCAGCAAAAATGTCTTTCTTTGTTGACTCACTCTATTAAGTTCCTTCGCTAAGTGGTCACGTGATCTGAGTTGGAGATCCCGCAGGACTGATAAAAAAACAGATGCGATCCTGTTTAACATACGTTCCCGACTTTCTCCACAAATCTGTCCTTGTTTTATGGATCTCACGATGATAACCAGCGCATGACAGGATGCTGATCTAGACAATTGGGCGTCGTGTCGGTCAGTCGTTAATTTTATAATCACAACGTGGAAGACAGGCTCCGTCAATTCAAGGAATGTGTTGTCCTGTTAGGCTGGGTGTGTGTGACGGACTCTTTGGCTCTAAAGTTCTACATAGTGCTTTTAACAATACAGATTGTGTCAAAGCAGCTTTACAGTATCAAATAGGAAAATAGTGTCAATAATGCAAAAGGACAATAGTAAACACTCTATTTGCAGTTAAAGGCAGTTCATCGTTGAATTCAGTGATGTCGTTGTTCAGCTCAGTTCAGTTTAAATAGTATCTGTGCAATCAAGTTGACGATATCGCTGTCAAAACGAGGCGACAGCAGCAAGGAACCAAAACTCCGGGGGGGGGGGCGTCTCCTTTGGCCGCAGTTCTCCTTTGGCCGCAGTTCTCCTTTGGCCAGATGAATCAGCAGATTGTTTCATACTGCAGCAAAGTTAGATTGTGCAGAGGACTCATCTGGTTCCCGTGGTCCAGTTTGAGACTGCCTAGTTTTGCAGTTTTTTTTAATAAACTTATATTTTCCATAAATTGAGAAATTTTATGAATTGAATACTTTTTCAATTTTTAGGAAAAGTGTTTATTAAAAACTACAAACCAGCAATTTGTCTTAAACTACGCAATTTGCTTTGTCATACAGTATATGAGAAAACTAGAATGAAGTTTGCGGTTTTCATTATTATTGTAAAACCATGATAAATTAGTATTAGATGTCCCTAATACTGAGAGAAGTTGTAATTTTCTCTAATCTTGTTTCATTTTTCTCTCTCTCTCTCTCTCTCTCTCTCTCTCTCTCTCTCTCTCACACACACACTCACACTCACACTCACACACACACACACACACACACACACACACACACACACACAAACACACACACAAACACAGCCTGCAGCCCTGAACACGGCTGTGTTGTCCAGTCTTCAGTTGGATGGAGAGTCTGTCTACAGTCTAGTCTCCAACCCCCTTCTGCTGCTGCTGACCAGAGTCATATTCGTCAACTGCGGCGCCAAACTGGAGACCCTTCAGGTGAGATACATGTTTTGCACCACTGCAGGAATGCAGTAGAATTCACCTTGGTTTGGAACACAAGACGACACACCAATGCACTGCTACAGCAATACAGTGTCACTTGACATACAAAGTAGATAATATATATTGATTGGAGTTAATATCAAAACAAGATAAGGGAAACTGAATATGGGTGGGAAACTAGTGTTAGGGGCAAGGAGTGTTCTGCGGTTTACTTGAACAGTTACTCAATATGGCACTGTGTGCGTTGGTAATAAGGAACTGTCACCTTTTTAATTTCTCTCTCATATGTTTGAGGTTATTCCACATTCCTGTGTGCTTTACTGAGAGAGACAATGAAGAATTATGAGGCTGTCAGAAATAACAGTTAAATTATGACCAAGGGTTCTTTTGGCTCTATGTGTGTCAAGGCCTAACCCGTAACACAGCAGCGGATCATTAGACTGTTTGTGTTACTCAGTCCCATATTTTTGTTACATGATCCTCCATCAGCAGGATGAGCGTTTGTTTGTATTATTGTTTACCAATTCTTATATTCACATGGGAAAAAGTCCACTGTCTGGCTCATGAAAACACAAACAATAAAAGTACAGTGTAACTACTTCTTCAGGTGGACCTGAAAAAATTGAGTCATATATTTTAATTTCAGTGTCACACGATCCTTCAGAAATCATTCTGATATGCTGATATTATCAAGAAATGTGCTGCTTAATATATTTGTGGAAATTGTGACGTTTTTTCAGGATTTGTAAATTAAGTTCGAAAGCACAGCGTTTATTTGAAATATATATATATTTTTTTGCAACATTATTAATGTCTTTACTGTCACCTTTGATTAATTTCATCCTTCCTGAATTTAAAAGAAAAAGTTCTTACTGATCTCAAACTTTTGAATGGCAGTTTAGATCAGTAAATGTATAAAGCTATCAAGCTTCATGCATGACAAAAAGTCATAAAACAGCAAAAATCATCCATACAACGTACATAATTTACATTCTTCATAAACCCTACAGTTGTTTTGTGTGAAGAACCAACTGCTATTAAAAATATTATTCTCAGATGTCACCTACCATGTGGCAATCAATGATTAAATTCTGCTCTAAAACTGCTTATGGCTCATTACAGCTAGAAAAGTAACATCCCAGATACCATTTCATTGCCATGCACAGTATAGACATTAATTGTGCTAATTGTAAAGTCACAGGAGTTATGCAGCCCACCTCCACAGGAGCAGCCTGTCGATAACGTCAGCGATTGATTCATTATACATTAAATGTGCTTCCCACTTTCTCAGAAACCTTAAAAATCACCATTAGCAGAACTGAAGGTGTTGTTCTTACTGTTTCATGTTGTCAGTCAGAATAGAATTATTTCTGTGTAAGATATAGATGTGGCTCTCATGCATTCAAAATCATGAGTCTCACTGTTCTCTCTCTCAATGCAGTATAGTATAGTCTTAGTCTCTTGCAGTTATTTGGATTTATTAAATTGTAAATATTAAACTGTTTATTTTCCCAGCATGGCTTGCACTCTCTTACAGTATTATAACTGTGATGAAGCCATTATACATGCTGTACCATTTGTCTTTTTTTCTTTCTGTGAGTATTTATGTGGTAAGACAGGCGTTACTAATGCATTTATATATTTATTATTTCTCCTCCTTGTATGACTGCAAGCACAGGGATGAAAATATTTCTGCTGCGATTAGTTGAGCGAGAGGGAGAGGCGCAGCATGTCGCCCCCCCCCCACTGCTTCATGTTCCAGAACGTTATTTCATTAGTGCAAGAACAAACAAACACAAACTCTGACTCTGGTCATTTACAGAGCAGATACACAAGCATACAGATTGACTGTTTGTGTGTTGTGTGGAAATAAGTTAGTAAATGCTTCTCTCTGAACATTACAGCTCTGTGAGTTTGTTTGCATACACAGAATGAAGCCAGGTTCTTCTGTTTTGTTTCTTTTTATAGACATAAGTGTTACAATGTGGATCCTTTTGTCCTTGACTGTGTAACTCTGAGTGAATGTGGACCGCATTTACTCTCCAGTCATAACGCATAAATGTTACTTTTCTAGAACAGATGAACTAACAGCGTGTTGTGTTAGGAAATTACAGTTCTTTTACAGTTCATTTCTTCATCAAATTTAAATTTATAGGGAGTATCTTGCTCAACGTGAATGTGTGTACTGTACACTAATGTTCAAGTTTGGGGTCAGTGAGGTTTTTGTTGTTGTTGAACAATTATTTTAATATTGACCAAAAGAGAAAGTTAAGGCATTTATAATGTTCCAAAAGACTTTATTTTGAATAAAATGCGGTTCTTTTCGACTTTTCATTAATTAAAGGATCCTGGAAATAAATAAAAAAAAAATTATGGTTTCCACAAATATTAAGCAGGAAAACCTTTGCTTGAGCAGCATATTAGAAGGATCATGTGACACTGAAGAATGGCGTAATGGCTGCTGAAAATTCAGCTTTGCCATCATAGGAATACATTTACATTTTAAAATGTTAACATTTTTAAAATGTTATTTTCAATTCAAAAGAGAACTTTCAAAAACATAAATATTACCAACCACAAACTTTTGTAAGTTCTGTAGTGTAAATGTAACTTGGGTTCTTGTCTCTCTGTTTGCGTGTTTGCAAATAGCTGCTTCCCTGGTGGACACTGCGATATGTCAGTCTGCATCAGCAGATACTAGAGGAGAGATCCCCACAGCTCTTCAACCTCGTGCTCAGCTGCATCGAGAAAGGCAAGAAAACACGCACAGACTGTTACAGAGTTCTTGTTACCTGAGATTGCAGTGCAGTACCAAATAGAATCCTGGAGGTAAAACTAAATAATTCCCTATTCTTCAAAAAGAAGTTGATTTTTAGAGATAATGTAACACTTTTAAGATATACCAGTCAAGAGCACTTCAAAATAAAGGTGCTTAAAAGGTTCTTCACAGCGATGCTATAGAAGAACCATTTTTGGTTCCACAAAGAACCATTCAGTCAAAGGTTCTTTAAAGAACCATCTCTTTTTTTTTTTCTTTTTTTTTTTTAACCTTTTTATAATCTGTAGAACCTTCTTTTGCCACAAAGAAGGTTCTTCAGATGTTAAAGACAAAAAAGGTTCTTCTATGGCATCGTGCAGTACCTTTATTTTTAAGAGTGAACTACAAAGATTATGTTTCTGTAGAAGCCTAAAGACAGTGATTTAAATATCCAAAAATATACCTACTAATAATCTCGAAGTAAGATCCACCAATCAGTGAATTTGCGGTTGCTGTGAAAAAAAAAAAAAAAAAAGTTTTTTCTTTCCTTTGTCTTTCTCTCTCTAATATTCAAATACGTTTTTGCATCAAACCAAATATTGTGATTAATCTCAGGTCAGTTTGATTTAAGTCTTAAGGATTTTTTTGTTTTAAATGCATGTGGAGAAAATGTATGAGAAAAATACTTCCTGAACCCAGGGTGCTGGAAAAAGTGAATGCTTATTGTTGTGCTATATGTCAGCAAGTTTTAATAAAAATAATATTTTATTGACAAAAACTGTCTTTAGCTGAAGAAATTATCAAAAAGCATGTATAGGAATAAAAAATGTGTGATTTCAGTACAATCTTGAAATACAAAGTTGTAATAGCTTAGCATGGTAAAGCAGTCAGCATTTTCATTTGCGGCAGTTAAATTAAAAAAAAAAAAAAGATCTTTCTTAGTTTTTTTTTTTTCCTGGTATTTATTGCAGTATAATTTTTAAACTGACTTCAGACTGGGGTGTGGGCTTTTTATTGGAAAAAAGTCCTTGGGGGTGAAATAGGAATCAGAAGTGTTTAACAGGATTTCAGATTTCTTCACAGCTCAGATCCTGGCGTCACTTCAGCTGCTGAAGGCACATGTCAGCGACGTGAGATGCTCTTTAGCAGAGAGATGACACAGCTGTCAGCTCTTATTAAGTGGGTCATTTTTAAGGAAGCTGATGTCAACGCGGGGGTGACGTGGATATTCAGGCTTTGTGTGTGTGTTTTGGAGTTTCTCTGCGGAGACAGTGACAGCATTAGTATGAGCTGATGATGTCAGCACTTCATGTTTGTGTGTGAAATAGAGACGCAATGACACACCAAAGGTGGAGTAACTTTGAGGTTTCACAATGCTTATGATCTGAGTGTTTTTGTCAGCTGTGTTGGATCAGATTTTGCTTTCTGCAGACCAAACCTACTCCCAATGATCGTGAATTGTGAACCTTGTGAAGAAGTGAATGTACATTATAGGACCCTCCCAACGGGTCCATATGATAAGCACTTAAAAACGGCAATGAGGATTAACAACAGTAGAGTTCTATAGGTTGGCCTTATGAACCTAAACATATTACAAAATACACATAGAAGAAACCTGATTTTTTTTGGGCCAATTTTGGAATATTTCAGTGTGCCATTGAAAATCTCATTATGTGTGCATTTCCCTAATTCATTACTTCTGTTCATTTGCTGTACGTTGCAGAAGGATTTGGATTTTTAGGAACAGGATTTCACACTCATCAGGATTATGTCACCTCTGACTTAACATAACATGACACCCTTGTGTCAGACGGCCCTCCTTCAAACCTCGCACACAGTCAGGTTTAATGACTATTTAATTACTCCATATGGATGTGTTTATGAAAACAAGCTCTATTCAAAAAGCTCGGGTCAGTAATATTTTTAGGTTTGCGTGCCTTTTTTTTAAAATTTCTGTTGCAAATAAAACTAGTTTTTTGAATCCTGAAAAAATTTACAAGTTTCCACAAACATATTAACCAGCATACCTTTTGTCAAACTTGATATAAGAAATGTTTCTTGAGCTCCAAATCAGCATATTAGAATGATTTTTGAAGGATCACATGACACTGAATTGACACATGTGACCCTGGACCACAAAACCAGTCTTAAGTTGCTGGGGTATATTTGTAGCAATAGCCAAAAATCATTAGGATATTAAGTAAAGATCATGTTCCATGAAGATATTTTGTAAATTTCTTGCCGTAAATGTATCAAAACTTGTTTTTTTATTAGTAATATGCATTGCTAAGAACTTCATTTGGACAACTTTAAAGGCGATTTTCTCTGTATTTAGATTTTTTTGCACCCTCAGATTCCAGATTTTCACATAGTTGTACCTCAGCTAAATATTGTCCTATCCTAACAAACCATACATCAATGGAAAGCTTATTTATTCAGCTTTCAGATGATGTAGAAATCTCAATTTTGAAAAATTAACACTTAAGACTGATTTTGTGGTCCAGGGTCACATATAGCGTCTATCTCAAAGAGTTGATTGGAAGTCATTCGGTTGCTCAGATAATAAAAAAGCCTGGGCAGAGGACAAAGTTTTATGTTGCCGTTAGGCTGCTTAGTTTATATTTATTCATTCAAGATTGAAAATGCTATGAATTGCAAATGAATCAAACTATTCAACATCCTGATGAAATTAGAAGGTCTCGGCATCAAACATGAGGCAGCACTTTCCTTTTAATTCTTTGTGTGAACTGAAGCATTCGTTGTAGATGCCCTTGAAATGGTGTCTGAGGGGGAAAAAGGGAGTCAAAGATTGCATTGCTTTAGTGGCAGGATATAGACCTGTTCCTCTGAAGAGTTTTGGATGTTAATGTGGATTCATCAGGGAATCACAGACCAAATGATGAGCTCTGCAGCAAAGCAGCATCTTAATTGGGTTCCTGTGCCTTCGCAATGAGTTTCCTGTGCTGCCTTTTAATCAGACACGCATCAGCTACACCCCAATATAGATAATCAGCAGAGATGTTAAGATGCGATATTTACAAGAGGATACTGGCGATAATTCTGTCTTGTATTGGTGAGTGGATCTGCTTCAAAAGACCCCAACATCATGCCCGCCTCTCAGGGCACGCTAGGCTGAATTTGCAGAACGATGTTATATTTGTGAAGCTTTCAAAGCTGGAATAACACCCCGCTGAAGTGTGTTGTCAGTTCCAGTATTGACTGCCAAAAGCATTCACTGTCCTTCACAGAGAGTTGTGCGGAATTTAAGGGATCGCCAGGGATTGACTTCAACTGACACTCTGAATGCTGGGTCTCTGAGGTATTTTTTAAGTAGAAATAACATGTAGTTGAATATCTGGACGTGGACTTTAAAACATACACAATGGAGTGTAGGACTAATGCTTTTTAAGGTTTCCATATCTTCGTTCATTCTTTAATTTCAAGTGTAGCTAGGTCTGTGGTTTTCAAGTTATGAGAACCCATATTTTTGAGGGAAATTGAAATCGCATGTCTGCCAAATCAAACCTGGCATTTAGACAATACATTCTGGAGCCTATGAAGTTTCTGTTCAGTTTGCTCTCTATATTTGACTTGGAGTGTGATGAGCTTTTTGCATACAAAGATTTGCTATATTTTGGTGACTGAATGCAAGATTTTGCAAGATTAGATGTGCAATGATTCTTTCAAACTGTTCCTGACATATGTCGTATAACTTTAGCAGACAAGTTGTATGGACAATTTCACTGTACCTATTTTAGACAAACTAGTATTTAAAACTCTTATTCAGCTTTTTTGTGCTCAGCAGGAAGACAAAATTAACGTGAGGGTGAGTAGGTTGCAAAAGTGTAATTTTTGGGTGAATTACTACTCCATTATCAGATCAATGTGTTTATTTATAATTTAAGTCGTTTTCTCTGTTATGGATTTTTGCAATGTTAATTAAAGTTTAATTTGCCCTTCATTTTAAACAAAACGGTAAGTAGTACACATCCAGTCTTTTTAAACAGAGCTTTTTTTTTCATTATTTAGCAGAAGCATTGACAAAGTTGAAAGTAAATGGCAAAAAGCTCATTTTACTTTGGGAAAACTTTTTGAAACAATTTGGCCCATTATTCAGAATGTTCAGGTTGCAAAATCTGACAAAAGTATTGATTAGCATTCATAAAATGAGAAATTATTTTCTAGTCTTAAAGAGGGCTTGAAAAAGTAAAAAAAAAAAAAATTCTAAGAACCACTGCCTTGTGTGGAACCAATCAGCTAAAAGTCAGGGGCAAATGTATTTTTGTGTTTTGACAGAGCATCTCTCTAAACCTGAATGCCTGCAGAGTTGTAAAATTAGCATTGACTAACTGCTAGTTGTTCATGGATTACCAACACTGTGAAGCAGAGTGTATCGACCAGCAGGAACAAACAATATCTAATATTCACTTCACAAATAACAGCAGTCTCACAAACGAGATGAATTCCTCTCCAACTGCTCGAACGTGACCTGTAACGTGTGCCTTGCTTGGCTTTGTGCAGTCCTATTGAATCAAACAGTTTAATTCAAGTCTTGTCAAGAGATTTAATCACTTTATATGATGAACCGATTTAATCTAGGCTTTTATTTACATCTAAACAATGGTGCACACACATACTTGGAGCACATCACATGAAATAAATGCAGAATGTCAAACGTGCATGTGTTAAGCACGAGAGGCATTTATTCATTATTAAACTTCATGATCTTTTTGGATCTTGGTTACTTGGATTTCCGATAGAGAGACAGAAACTGCTTAGGTTTCATTAAAAATACCTGAATTTGTGTTTTGAAGATTAACCAAAGTTTTATTTGTATTGGAACAACTTGATGTTGAGTAATGACAGAATGTTTATTTTTGTGTGAACTATCCCTTAAATTTCTGACAAGGTCTGCTTGGTTAACTTCACATTCATATTTGTGGCATGTTCTAGGGGGAAAAAAAACAGTTGTACTTGACAAAAGGTGTTATAGTAGTTCTTTAAATGTTTTGTTGGTTAGGAAACCCACCTTTACATGCCGGTTTTGTCCTTTATGCGTACACACACACACACACACTCTTTTGTCCTTCAGGCATCAATTTGCTACAGGAATGGCTGCATCTAAACAATCAACACACCTGCCTCTCAAATCCTCTGGACTGTTAAATTCATTACCCAAACAGCTATACAGGTTTGCTTTGTCCTTAATCTAGCTGGCTGAGTTGTGTGGAAGGGAATATCTGAAATATCTGGTTTGCAATTGCTTTCCAAGTCTGACCAGCATGGGTGGCTTGTGGACTGGGCCAGTGGCACCAAAGCCCTGGGACCGCTTGCTACTAGGATGTAAAATTGAAATTTTTGTGCTTGAATGAATGTGAGTGGATGTTGCCACATGTGAAATAAACAAAGTGATGTGTTCATAACCCCCTTTTCAGCATTATTTCAGCTTTGTAGTTGTACTAGTTGTGGTATGTTGTTCTCTCTTTTGCAATGCATAACTCTTACGCAACTTTATATCTTGGAATTGCAAGTTTATTTGTCATTTGCTATCTAATTTTATTAGTACATCTCCCACTGAGGGCCTCACAGAAACATAATCCATCCTTGCTGACCAGATGTCATTATAGAGCTCCTAATGGCAGGAATTGAGACTCCCACAAACAGAATCTGTTACTGAAAGATCTGTTGCAGCTGAAAGCCCAAATACATTTGAACTGAAACATGGTTTTATATTCCAGCTAGAAACTCTTATGATCTGAGATGCAGACATGAGTTAATCAATGTTAACCTCACATGCTGATTTCTGAAGACGATACTCGTGCACCCACAGGACACTGAGTACTTTTGGATTTCAAAAAGTGAAAATGATCAGAATCACAGAAAGGATTTCTCAGAACAGTAAGGTCATATTTCACTTCAAGAGCTGTGCTCTATAACCACGAGATGAGATTTCAATAGGGTTTATGTTTCGAGCAAATTTGTCTGAGCAGTTTTTTTCTTATTTATCACTGACTTTGAAGTCAATGGAGCATTTTATGAGTTGGTAAATAATAAAGGTGAATTATTTTTTTTAATCAGCGTTTACATTCAGTGAGTTACATGGGTGAGTGGATATTGGTCCAGGTCTTTCATCATTGTAGTTAGTAAATGTCATGCCCGTACTGGGATTTCACTGGTCCACTGAAGATGTTAACGCAGGTTTTTAGGTGACCGCTTTCAAGAGGGCTTCTGTAGGAAACTGATTTGGTGGTGTTTTTAATATTCAGAGTAGTAATGGTTTAGGAGTATTCAGAAGGGCTGTCAATCAATTCAAAATTGAGTTGCATGATGTGTTGATTTTAATTCATTTAGCCATGGCTACTTTAGAGTCTACATATTGGTTAAATGGCTTAAATGTAACACTTCATTTTAAGGTGTTACATATGTTACATGTACTTTTATAATAACAATTAATTATGCATAATTGCATGCAAGTAACTCTAACCATATAGTAAGTACATGTAGTTAATTAATTATACTCGGTACATAAATGTATAATTACACTGTAACAAGGACACCTTAAAATATAGTGTAACCTGACTTAAATATTAAAAAATTGTACACAATTAGTCATTGCTTTCCCTTTCCAGAATAAATACCTCAAATACTGTTGTTGTTTTTTTCTCCCTCTTAGCCCCCAGGCAGAGATATTTGTGCTTTAATAACATGCTTTCATAACATTTGATGACATTTGAAGATGTGACGTTGAAAGTTGGCTGCATGCATGAATTCAAAATTAGAATTTCAGCTATTTTAGTCAGCGTACACTTGAGGCTCTTTGTGATATTTTTATGACTGCTTTTCTCGCTGATTTCTTTTGTTAACATGAGGTAATCACTGTTTGTGTCACATCTCTTTGTGAAGGGTAAGAAATGAGCGGTTCTCTTTGTTCTCCACACACAGATACTTGTGCGTGACTCGCCCATAAATGATCTGGAGCTGTTAGTATATGTGAGGAAAGGTGCTGCTTTACCTTGCTAAGTGAGCTTTAATCTGCAATGAGGGGACTTTAAAACACTCAGATCCTCACACAGATCACGCTGAAGGTCACAGTGACGCACCAGCTCAGCTTTATGAAGGACCATAGTGTTCAGATTTTCATACATACTATAATACTGGTGAAAGTGGATGTACAGCTGTGGACTGAGAGAAAAAAAAATTAAATGACCCTGTATTTATTCAGTTGGGTTTTCTTCCTTCCCCTTTCCATTTTTCTCTCTGCCTCCTATCTCTTTTTGACCTTCCTTCCTTCATTCTTCCTGCTTTTTCTTCATCTTTCTTTCCGTTTCTTCTGCCTTTGTTCTTCAATTTCCTTCCTTTCTTTTTTTATTCCTTCCTTACTTTGTATTTCTTCCTTCTTTGTCCTTCCTTCCTTCCGTTTTTGTTCTTTAGTCTTTCCATCCTTATTCTTTCTACTCTTCTCCTTCCTTCTTTTTTTCTCTTTCCTGTTTTCTTCTTTCCTCTATCCTACCTTTCTCCCTCATTTGTTCTTCCTCCTTTCGTTCTTTCTTTCTTCCATTTCTTTTATCCTTCCTTCCTTCCTTTCTTTTTTATTCCTTACTTTGCTTTTTCTTCCTCCTTTATCCTTCCTTCCTCTTCTTCATTTGTTCATTCATTCTTCTTCCCATCCTTATTCTTTCTACTCTTCTTCTCCTTCCCTTCTTCTTACTTTCTCTTTCCTGTTTCTTTATTCTATATCCTACCTTTCTCCCTCATTTGTTCATTTCTTTCATTCTTTATTCCATTTTTCATCCTTTCCTTCCTTCCTTACTTTACTTCCTCATTTGTCCTTCCTTTCTTTCTTTCTTTCTTTCTTTTTCTTTCTTTCTTTCTTTCTTTCTTTCTTTATTCCTTCTTCATTTATTCATTCTCTTCATTTGTTCTTCCTTCCTCCTCAATTTTTTCTACCTTCATTCTTTCTTCCTTTTTTTTCTTTCATCCTTCCTCCTTGTTCTTCCTTTCTACTACTTTATTCGTTCCTCTCTTCTCCATTCCTTCCTTATTCTTCTTTTCCTTCCGTTTATCTTCAGTCCTTCCCTCTTTACTCTTTTTCTCGTTTTCATCATTCATTCTTCATTTCTTCTCCTGAAGCAGTGTTTGGTGTCCCTGTGGGTATCCGGCCATATCTTTACCATATAGGCAGTAGGTTTGTTCCCTTGCAGTGCAACCTCATACTGTATCTATGATAATCATAATGATTTTACATCTGTAAATGTGCAATGCATTATACAACCATTTAGCATTGTCCTCTGGAGGTATATGGCAATATAATAAATGCTGAATATATAGAAGAATGTGTATAAATATAAATGGTGTCTCTCATGAACTGGTCCTTCCTCTCTTTCTGTAGTGTATAAATGTGAGGAGCTCTTCACCAACAACACACACAGGAACCTGGCCATTCAGTTCCACCTGGAGTGCAGTTATACCTGCCTGACCTACTATGAGTATCGCAGGGCCAAAGAACACCTGCAAACAGCCCGCGATCTGTCAGGAATCGATGTTAACATGACAGGTAAGAAATATAATGTAATGTCAAGAAAAATGATTGTTCTGTGCAGGTGATTGAAGGAGGGATAAACGGCAATGTGTGACTGAAGTAAATGGAAGATGAATGAATGAAAGAAAATAAGTGACCCAGCAGTATTGATGGAATGCATGAATGATTAAATAATTGTTTGTCTCTCTCAGGTGCTTTAGGAAAGAGAACTCGTTTTCAAGAGAACTTTCTGGCTCAGCTCATCTTAGATGTGAAACGGAAGGACAGTTCACCTGTTACCAATACTGAGAGTCCCTCCCTCACACCAACACCTAAAGAACTCTTACCAAAGGTACATAAAGGGTCTAAAATTATCTTAATGTCATTTCAAGGGCAGGTGAATTAAGAGAAATTAGACTATTTATTTTATTTGTAATGTTAGTTTTTTCAGTTTATTGTATTATAATTTAATAGTTTCTTTGTGTTTTGTTTAATTGTATTTCTGTTGCAATAAAATTACTTAGCTGTTGTCACTAGAGCATCATATGCAAGGTGAGTATGTATAATATGAGTATAATTCTTTATTTTACTTTTCATATGTCATTTGAATCACTTACATGAGAGAGGGTTATTTTTACATTTCTACAATTTTCACTCTCATTTGGCTCTTGAGTAATCATTTTGGCCCCTGGGTAGATGAATGCCTGTCGCAGTCCCTGTAGGGGCAAGAACGGTGCAGTACTTATCCCATCCATCAGGGGGCGACATTTATTCTTGTGCTGACAGCAGACATGACATTGAGCTGCAGTGAAGGTCGTGAAAAATAAATTTTATGCAGATTTCCATCTGTCCCATTCTTTCCTGTCTTCCTCGCGTTGTCTCTCTCCTCTCACCCTGAGGCAGTGCTTTACTTTTATTGCACATTTTTGGACGGCGGTTGAGTTTTATCTGGTGTTTGGCTGATCTGTGCAGTGGCATTGCTCTGTCTGGTGTTATCTGCTTTGGCTGCAAATATGACAAATTGGGGACAGACAAAGATTTTACGGAAAATTCCCGGACCTTATCTCTGTTTCCCCTTAGCTGGCCCCGTTTTATGTGTTGTGGCCCTAAAAAGTGCATTAAATCATTTTTTCCAGGATGACTTGAGTTCTTGGATTAAATGTGATAAGATCAGTATTGCTTACAAACTCTGAGCTGATAGCACTCCAGTTGGTCTTGGTTGATGTTTGTCTGCATGTGAAGGGTTTTCAGGTAGAGTGTTCGTGTGTGAGAGCTGTCAGACTTCATTTCATGGGAATTGAATTTGAACGTCAACAAATTAGATTTTAAATAGGCTAAAGCAGAGGAACATGTTCATTTGCATCTGCCCCGCCCCATCTAATAAGTATCAATGCTGGCTATGATTGATTTCTTGATGCATGAGCTAGCATCATTTTCTCATTTGAGGTAATATTTCAGGAAATAACCCTTCAAAAGGGATTAAAGAGCTAAATGCTTGTTTTATGACACTTTAATAATGTAAAGTTCGACAAGAGGATGGGCAACATTATAAATGCTGTTTGTAATACAATGTCATGTTGCCATAACTGAAAAAAATGGTGTTTAAATTGTTTACTCTCTCTCCTTTTTCTCTTATCAAAACTGTGATCTGTGTTTGTCATACACTTTTTGGGATCTTCTCTGGTTCTCATGCCTGTGTGTGTTTATAGGATCATCAGTTGAGTGATGATACAGTCCTGAACCAGATTAACCTGGCAGAACCATCTGAACATGAACTTCCGGACCTCAGCGCTGAGGAACAGACCCTTATACTGGCCACATGGTGAGTGTCTCAGTCAGTATGATATGTCCTGTTTCAGTGGTGGCTGTAGTAACAGGATGGGCACCAGTATCTAGGTACTCTGAAGTAACAACAGTGATCGATCATGAAGAGCAGTAATTGTGACTCTTTTGTTGACTTCAGAACATTTCATACAGATGGAAAAGCAGTAATGACTACACACAGATACACAAAAGTGGCCTCTATTTTCTATTTGTGATTGCTTGCCGCTTCATTTTTGGCTGTATGCTACAGCCCAATTCGCCAGACAGCAATTTGTATCAATATTGTTCATGGTGACTTTCGCTCGGATGTCATCATCAGCGCTCAATCCCAAGACATTTTTCTTTTCAAATGATGGTAAACAGTGTGTAACACAATGATAAAAGAATTTTTAAATTAAAGCTACTATTTTTTTGTTTGTTTGTTTTAAATGTATAATACATTTATTTATAATATTTAATTTAAATAAATTTAAAATATTAATATGTACCATCAATATAATGTAATATTTAGGTTTTGATATTTGAGTAAAGTCTTTATTTTTTGTATTTATTATTTTACTTTTTTAAGTCTCATTTTAAAACGCAATGCTAATGTTGTGCAACAGTGCAAAAGCTGTGAGACCTGATGCAGTGGCCAAATATGTCCATCCAATAGATGTGTACATAGACTAACTATGGTGCGAAAATTCCCAACCTCCAGTTACTCAAGTAGACATTACTAAACTAAACTAATAACTGTGTGCTGAACTTTTAGATATTTGAATCACCATTCCTTCAGTTCAGTTTTATTAAAACGGTATTTTACATTTATTTTAACTGAATCCACATATGAATTTGTGAGGAGCAAGGATGTTGCTGTGAAGGTAAGTTTCACTTTAATAGAAGTTTTAAATCTTGCAGAGGAATTGCATATACTGCCACTGTCAACAGTTAAATGAAATGCACATCCCTTTTTTGCCACAAGTGTGTGTGTATGTCTCTTGGTTTGTGACACTTTATTATAGACTGTTTTAAGAGTCTACCTTGTGCATGTGAGATTGAACATACTTCTGAAAATCAGGTTGTCAAAGCCCAAGCCAAACCGTTTTACGAGTATGACTTCAACAGGTCCTCTGGCTGAAATGTGCTTAAAAATTCATAGACACAAAAATCCAAGGAAAAATTGTCTCCTCTTTGCCGCCTCATCCTTGAGATTAGTTTTAGTAGCTGTAGTATTTTAGTTCCTGACTTTTAAAGCCGCAGCTCGACATTAATCATGTCGGGGATGTGTAAATCATTGTTATTGCTGAGAGACTTGTTTTATCTTAGTAACTTTGAAGTGCTGCGTCAGGCCTTCGTCTTGCAGAATGTGTTTTTTGTGCCCAAGTGCACATTGATAGCGGTCTTCTCCATACTGAAAAAAAAAAATGTGGATGGTCATCCACCCCCATCTCAGCCCCGGGAGGAGGTGCGGGGTTCTCCTACACTGCTCTCTAATTAGCTTTGTACCAGTCTGTGTGCCCTGTTTGTTGTAGAAAGGTCGTCATCCTGCCCGACTGACTGCTAGGAGACAAATTGCAGGCGTGGAATAATTAGCAGGGCGTAATTATGCAGGCCAGGGACCTTAATTGGGCTGCGTGATGGTTGAAGGTGAATTATGGGCCGTCATTGGTGCAGTTGAGCAAAACCTCACATACGGTTTAACGGCATTCTGTTGGAATGCGAGCAGCCCGCCGTACATTTATTATCCCAGGCTAACGTAAAGAACTCTGACTCAAATGAGAAATTCAGACAGTTACAACTTGAGGAAAGTAGCTGAAGTTACCTAGAATACTGAGTTATGGTTAGAGTACTAGGATTAAATAATTGAACTGCTGAGTGAGGGTTGAGATGTTCAAGCTCATATTTTATCCTTTTGACTGTCTGTGACAACTTTGTTTTAATGCCTCTACTGCAATAGTTCGGGTGAATTTCATGAAATGCAGGGGTCGTATTTCAACCCAAATACAAAAAAAAAAAAAAAAAACGCATAGAGAAAAGGAAGCCTATGTTTAAGATCTATCTTTCTATCTTGGTACTACTTGGTTGAACTTCGTTTTCATTCATTTCTTTTAATAAATGAAGCACAAATTACTGAGAGAATCTTCAAAGCATGCATTACACTAATGTGTCATTATGCAAATAAATCATAATGGAAGGATTATTTTGTAGTTTTTATTGATGAAATATGTCTCAATTCTTAAATGTTTAAAAAGCTGAAAGAATAATGGACGAGGCACAAGCTTTTGCATGCACTGATCATTTTTAATGATCATTTTTTGTTTCCTTGACTTGTGAACTTAAAGAAACCTATGCTTCATTTATGTGCTGATTTTTTGGATTGACCATGGTTTGTTGTTTTGCAGCATAGACTTTCAGAAGAATAATCCAGTTCACAAGCTAAATGATGAGGAGCTCCTGGCCTTCACGACGGTAAGACGGACGTTTTTCTGTCTTTCTCTCACTGCCACCATGCAGTTGACACATCTCTTATCAGTACACGCAGTTGTATTTTCAGTCTGACAGACGGGGGGTGCATGTAAACAGGTCTCTCATTTGGTGAAAGTTTTGCGCCTAGAATGTGTCTGTTTACACTAACAAACACAAACCAATGAAATGGTCTGTCGCTTCTGTTGCTCTGCTAGGAACGTATAAAATTAATGAGGTGTCATGACCTTGTCATTTAAGCTGCACTGGTCAAATCTAGCACATAAGTTTACATACCTCTGGTAAATAAATGATCCATAATGTGCATAAAAACTATATATAGTGGAAACAAACATGCATAAACATTCTTGAAAGTCATGATTTTGTTCTCTTAAACACATGGGATGTAAATACTGTTTTTATTTACAATTCCAGTGTTCGTTCGTCCATTCAGTCATTCATTCGTTCATTCATTCAGTAATTCAATAAATCAAATTTGCGACTTGGGTGGAAGCAACTAATTGACTGTTTGTAGTTTTTCGCAATAATTTTGCATGTGTCTCTGGTTTGCTCCAAGTCCTGTAAATTCTTTAATTTACCAACATTCTCTGCACATTTGAAATAGTCCCTAGACTTTTGAAAAATTTGAACAATCTGGAAAATTGTTCAACACACAATATTAAGAACCAAGAGCCAAAATTTGGGTCTTTGGTTAAATTTAAGTTGTTATATTGTAAAATATATGTAAAAACCATATTTTTTTTTCTAGGCAAAGAAGAAAACAAAAATGCCAAACGCATTCTGCAGGGATATGTAAACATATGAGCTCAGTTGTATAAGTCTTTTTGACATCTGTATGCTGTTGAAGATTTGACTTCCAGATTTTGTAATGTCAGAAAGAATGAGATTTGTTATTTTGACACGTCTTTGTTTTTACATGTAGCAGTTTTTGACAGCTTGGGTGAGAATGATAGACAGATTGAAAACTGCCCATTACCTTTCAGCTCATTCACTCAGAACTCGCATTACAGAAGAGTGAAAAACCATCGGAAACCTAAACGTCTGGTCAGTTATGAGGAGAGCAAACCTCACTCACTGAAACTGAGCTAATGAAGACGCTTCTCTGCCAGCAGGCCATATTGTCTTCCTCGATAATCTTTAAGCCACTTCCTGTTAATTTAATTAGTTCAATGTTTCAGCCACAGACAAACAATTTGGAAAGTTACCCTGAGGGTCACTTCTTTTAATCTGTAGTAAGCGTCCCACCATTAAGATGTGGAAACAACGATGTGGTTATTCTTATTAGCAAACACCCGCAACTCAAGCACTGCATATGTTCTGCTTAATCGATGTGTACCGCAAATGAAACCCTGCGGTGGAGACGTGCCTGTAAGAACAGTCATGTACTCAACGCGACACTGTCTACATCTGCTGTGAACATCATTTTTAACCAGCAGCATATTAGCATACAAAGAGTTTCTAAATCAGCAACCTGTGCCCACCAACAGCCTCAATTATTTATAGTCTGTAATTGCTGAGGACAGTTGTGTGTGATTTATATCCATTTACAAATGTCTCTGACAGCAAAATGAACCACTTCACAATCACAGTTGTCTCTCGCTCTATTTTGGAGATGCCATGTTAAAGCGCTTGTATTCTAAACTCACATTCTGTCTTATTTCTGTAGCTAAAAAAAAGTTGTGCCTTGTCAAGGGGTGAGCTAAGTCAGTGCTTAATATGTGAAAATGTACATTTTTCAAGTTAAATATGAACATGAATGAGAAACAACTATTCACTAATGCATTTTTCCATTCCCCAGTCTTATTTTACCGAACATTTTTGCATTTTCCTTTACTGGCCCGGAAAATGTTTAATATTCAGACTTGCAGTGAAATTATTTCAACTATTTAAATTCCATTTGTAATAGCATTTCCTGCACATGAATGCTTATATAAAGACTAGTTTTATGTAACTGCTATGTTCTGAATATAATTTTAATATAAATTTGTATGTTTCATGTGCATTTTAGCATTTATATAAAAATTACTATTAATATTAAAACAACTGAATATAAATGTTTATATAATTACCAAAAAACAAGAGAAAATTATTCATAATTATTATAATGTATTTAATCACAATTTATTATTATTTATTATTATATTTAATGTGTAGTCATTTCATTACCATGGTAGGTTATCTGTAAACCACTGTATTCTACTTTTCTCCCCCCCCCCCTTTTTTTTTATTTTATTTTTTTTTTACACTTTTT
>JAFVLL020027476.1:0-19860 GCA_021397915.2 Tor tambroides
GGAACCAACGATCTTCAGAAAAGTTTCGATGGCATTTTCATTGTATCTGATAAAGTAGCGTTCATCTGAGATTGTCTTAATATAGGGAGATGAGAGGGTCTGTATTGCGGGCCGTTCACATGTCGCGCCTAAAAAGCTTAAGCAACCGTGACCTGCGTTCTCCATGAAGACACGGAAATTTCAGCAAAGGATATATGGATTTCCAGCACTAAAAATCACTTGCTCTGCTACTAAATTTATTTTAAAAATAGCTATCCCTGTTACTGGCACTCCAAAAGAGCCTCCTGCTGGCAGAGAATGAGCCGTCTCCAGAAACATGTTTTTGTTGTTGCTCACTCTTTTGTTTTTGTTTTCTGCAGCAACTCTGAGCACTTTTCATAGGCTATTCTTTATCCTGGCTGAAGCACTTTTGTTTCAATCTATAAGACTAATCAGCCTATGTTATAGTTTAAAGTTAAAGATATTAATATTATTAAGGTGAGCCTGAGAGTCTTACATTTATTTGACAGTGATTTCACATTTTATTGTTTGTATGAAGGCTAAATACATATAAAAGATGAACATAAATATATTTGTGCAGTTTTTTCATAGACTTGGCAAATTCATTTTTCAGAAGTTTGTAGGTACAGACATCTGTTGTGGACATTCTTGGCAGTTTTACTGAAAACGAGGAGATAAACACACTCTACAAGCTGTCCCCACAGCATTTAGGCAGGCATTTCCAACTGATTCAAACAGGGCACAACAAATCACCGTAACAAATCATAAAGAAATTGTAAAAGTCAAGGAAATTTCTCTGGCATTTCTTTTTGCTGTATCGAAAAAAAAAAAAAAAAAAAAAAAAAAAAAGTAAAGCAATTATTTAGTTTCTTTCTGAGTAAAGTTTTAAAGCCCCTCTCTCTCTCTCTCTCTCTCTCTCTCTCTCTCTCTCTCTCTCTCTCTCTTTTTCTCTCTGTCAGTCTGTACTTCTCTGTGTGGAGTTGGCTGGTGGTTTGATAGGTCCTGCTTGGTGGGATAATTGCCTGTTAAAGTGTTTGGGAGGCAGGTGCAGGACGGCTGTGTTACCAGAGCACTTGCCCCTGAACTCAGCTCAGGGCCCCTGGCAGACACTCTGAATCAACGCTGTGTTCTCTTACACAGTAGGCTCCTGTAAAAAACAGCCATCTGCACAAATATGCAGAGTTTTTATAGGTGTACACTGAGAATTAGCTTCAGGGAGGACAAGCTCAATGCTTGAAAGATTGGTGACGTCAAGTCAGCAGCGTCATTCATTCCAGCCAAGAGTTTTGTTGTAGAAAGGTAGGCTTGCTTCAAATTAATTGACACATGCACAACTGTTGTGGATTATATCTAGTTTTAATCCAACATGCTTGTTGTCAAATCCAACTTATTTATGTAGACCAGTAAATTTATTATTTAATCAATGGGGAAGAACAACTCAAAGTGTTAATGTTCATACAGTATGTGGCATTGGAAACTCTGATTCATTCTTGTGAATTAGTTCATTTGGCTTGTTCATGTGTATGAACTGATTAAAAAAACTAGATGTTACATTCCTACATTAGCATTTCTTTCTATTGAGAAATATTTAGTAAAATGCAGCTGCTAATTATTAGCTGCTTCTATTTTCATTATAGTTTATTAAAAAAGGTTTATTAGTTATTAGTGGTTTACTTATGTCACCCTGATTATTCATCATTCAAAACATTGTTTTTGTGACAAGAAATATGGAAGTGATTTCCCCCTATTGTCACTTTAAAGTATTTTGCTATTTTGTACTTTTTAAATAAAGGAGCTTGAATAAACTCAACTTAAAATTAGATTTGATTCTACTTTTTTAGACCTTGTTCCTGTTTAGAACTTCAGAAATTCAGGTGTGTAATGCACTTTTTTTTTTACCTTCCCGTTTTTCTCAGAAATGCATCAGATTACAAAAGTGCAATGGGTTGTGAACAGCAATTCACTTTCAGTTCTGAGTATCCTATAAGCTATCATTTGAAAAAAGGACTTGACATTCACATTTTCTTCATAGTCAAGATTGAGCATGTCATTTTATTATGATTGTTACAAGTCATGCTGTAATATAGCATGTAAATTCAGTCTTTTCTCGGCTCCAGTCAGTCTGTCAGGTCAAGATGTGCTGCATTTCATAAGTATCAGCTTTGGCAATAACATTGGATCAGCTGTCTTTGATGGATGATCCAGAACCCAATGTCTCTAAATCATTGCTTTCAATGTACTGAGGTCTCTCTGGTTGTGACCAGCCTATGATTATAAGATCGAATATCGTATGCTGAAATAAAAATACTTGTATGATGTTTGTTTCTCTGTGTTTTATGACAGGCTGAAAAACAAACTGAGAAGCAGGCAAGTATTCTAAGGTCACTAATGATTTTCTAGTGCACTTGGAGAAAAGCACATTAGGGCAGTTGAGGAAGTGTCTCCGTTTTCTATAATGAAACCACAAATTGAAGTCACAATTTCAGAATACTTTCCTTGTGGTCCAGACCTGGTTTTCCAAGCCTTTACAGTATCATCATAATCAAACCCATATGTTTGCTAGAACCTGTTTTTTTGATATAACATTTGATGTTTTGAATCATTGAAGGATTTTTTTATTGTATTAGTTTTACAAACTAGATTCCATAAAAGATATTTGGAAGATCTTCTGAACTCAAATTCAAAGATATTTACATTACTGTATGAAAGAGCAGAGCAATATGTTTGCAGTCAACATCTGACTGTTGAATGTTATTGCCATGTTTAGTAAATGCAGGGCCAAGCATGCGGTAAATTTAGCTTTGTTTAATGTTCAGGGCCTTTGATGTGTTTCATGCAGAGCTGCATTGCCTCCGAACATGAACTAAATCGCGTGAGGATCCTGACTGATCTCCATTGTTTCCCGTTGTTTTGCATTATTAATTGCCGTTTTGTAGCAGTGTTGCTGTGGAGCTGTAGTTTTAATTATCTGCTTTACATATAAATGACCTTGCAATAAAGTGACTAATTGAGTTTTTTGACATTTGAGAAACCATATGTCTTTTTATGTGGCTTAGGGAGCTTCAGAAACATGCTGGAAAATGACTAGGCTTTGCGATACTATAAACCAACCACTTAAAGAGAAGTTTGTAATGTGAGGAATGTAAACTATTTTAACATAATGTTTATAAATGCGTAATGTTATAAAATGGATGTTGTAGAGTTTGTATGAGATTTGTGATTACTGGGATCGCCTTGGGGTGAAATATTGCTTTAAGAGTGTAATCTATCACCATCAGGCTTTGGCAACAAAAGCTAGTGTGATGAGAGAATTTCGATTATGGACAATAATGCCATTTTAGCAGTAATTGTATCAGAGTTATCATGGCCTCATTTATAGTTTGATAGTTTGCCCAAAAATGAACATTCCGTCCTCATTTCATTACAGATGTGGCTTCATGTTTTTTGTGGAACATTAAAGAATACTTTTTGAAGCTTGTTTCTCTTTTGCATGAATTTAATCTAGTTTGACATTTTCAAGCTTCATAAAGTATCCAAAAGCACCATAAAAGTAGTTTATTGGATATCCGAAACAAAACAGTAGATTTGTGTCATGAACCATAGAGTGAGAGTGATCTATACGCTGTTGTTTACCGATAATCTTTCAGCGAGCTCTTAACCGCTGCGACTGACTCGTTGAATCTTTCCAGCCAGATCAGTCTGATTCCAGAATGGATCATTTAAACTTTTTTTGTTACTAACTAAAGCAACAGATTAATTGAAAAGATCCATCTTGAATGATTTCTTCACAAATTGGATGCTAATATTTCTGTCATATGGCTTCAGAAGACTTAATATAGCACATGAGTCATGGGCCACTTTTATTATACTGTATTTTTATGGTGCTTTTGGGTCTTAAAAAAAAACTTAGTCCTCATTCGCTGGAAGGAAGTCGGTTTTGAATGAAATGAGGACATGTACAATTCTATTCGAAAGTTTTTATAATAATGAGATAAAAATCTGATAATAAGAAATGTTTCTTGAGCACCAGATCAGCATATTAAACTGATTTCTGAAGGATCAGACTGGAGTAATGGCTGCTGAAAATTCAGCTTTGTCATCACAGGAGTAAATTACATTTTAAAATATATTCAAATAGAAAACAGGTATTTAAAATTGTAATAATATTTCAAAAATGAATCCAGCCTTCATTGAACCTAAGTGACTTCTTTTAAAAACAAAAACTTTACCGACCCCAAACTTTTGAACGGTAGCATAAATAATGGCTAAATTTTCTTTTGTCCTTAAACTAATCCTTTAAAATGGACACAGCGAGGTATTCACAATAAAATTATGTTATCTACTTCCAGCAGTGTACAGAAAAAATATTCAGGATGGCTTTGCTGGATCCAAACTGCAGATGAGCTGGGAAGTCTCCCGAGATACTGATGGAATATAGTCATGCCAGCCTTTCAGATGAGAAGCACATTTCATATTCACAGGTGCCTAGCCTCGCTATACCTTACAGTCTCAAAATCCTCATATAATGACATAGACTTTTCTCTGCACTCCTTCCTCTGTTATGTTCACAGTGGGTGCAACATAACTTCACACACACATGGCCTGGCACCTGGGGACCGAATTATCACAACACATGTCAACTACCTCTACATCTTATTTTGCTTTTGTGAGAATTCACACTGGCTTTTTATTTATTATTATTATTATAATTAGTATTATTTATTCATGCCTCTATTTATTTATTTGTAAACGCCAGGCTGAGTGTACACTAGACTAGTGCTGCTTTCTGTTTTACTCATGTCCCAAAAGCCATGTTAATGCCATGCTGGTTGTGGATCTGTATTTCACATTAACAATACCAGCACCCAGCTGCTTTATGGAACCTGTAAACGTGGCTGACTCCTCAGTGCCTGCACCAGTGCAGCACATATGGAAGTGCAAGGTATATGTACAGTATTATAAATCTGGTACCATCACAGTAATTGGTAAGTAACTTAAAGTAGTGATGGTGCTTTACCTTTCTTAACTGCATGTGTGACAGTTCAGTCTGCTGGTTACATAACAACGTAGCTTTTCCAGCTATTTTTTAACAAGCTTTCCAAGGAATAGTGGTTTAATGTGAAAATACACTGTTTTTAATGTCACATTGTATTGCACCCGTAGCTTTACAGCCAAGCGAGCTGAGGCAATTATCAAAAACACTTTCTTAAACTGTCCTCTCTTGTATGTAGCATTGTGAATTCTGTTTCCTTGAACTGAACAGTTTATCTGAATCAAATGATTCAGTGACTCATTTGATTCATCCCTGTACCCCTGTTCCATCTTCTTTTTTGCAGCAAAATTTAACAGCAGTTTTTTTAATGTCCGTTTCATTAATTTAGTTGTCCTGACCTGTTTTACCATAGATGCCTCATTAGTAGAATGTTGAAAGGTTGGCCATTCAGTAAATTCTAGTTGACCTGTCTGGATCAGTTGAACACGGTATCTGTGACTAATGGTGTCTTTATAGGATGGGATTTTGGAAGAAAAGAGGAGTCTAAACATCAGGAGTAGATACTGTTCATTGCTATGTTTTTGAGTTATAGAAATGTTTCTTGTTTTATTAGTTGTTCGACAACTAAGAGTTTTAATGTTTAATGATGTCACAAATTGATTATATAATTTTATATTTATTTTTTTGTATGCTACTGTTCAAAAGGCTGCATTTATTTAATCAAAAAGACAGTACATTATATGCAGTAAATACAGTAGTTTTCTATTTTAATATATTTTAAAATGTAATTTATTCCTGTGATGCAAAATTGAATTTTTAGCAGTCATTACTCTACTTTTCAGTGTAACGTGATCCTTCAGAAATAATTCTAACATGCTGAATAAGATGTCTTATTATTATCAGTGTTGAAAACAGTTAATATTTTGTTTCTTTTTTGTAATATCATAAATATCTTTACTGTCACTGAATCAATTTAATGCATCTTTACATTTTACTGACTGAACTTTTGAGAGGTAGTGTATTTGTAGATTTTGCCTGATAAATAGCTTCAAAATGGCTTCAATAGCTACCTACTTTTTTCAAAAGAGTAGCTTGACTTCTGTTGAATTATGAGTAGCTTGTCACTTGGCACACTACAGTTTCAAAGTAGCTTTCCCAACACTGCCAAAGGCCTTTTGTGGGTCCCTGCATAGACCTGCCAGTACTGTCTGAAGTGGACAAAAGGGATAGAAAAAGAAAGGCAAAGACAAAAGGAGAAAATGTTACATTTCCTTTTTGCAGGGCTATGCCTTCATTTGTCCAAACATCTCAACATAGTGTCGTCTTTTCAGCTCACTGGAGCCGAGTGATGTGAATTTCATTTATCATACGAGTGGGCACTCTGCTTCCATCCATCTGCCTCGCGCTCTGAAAAAAAGGAGCCAAACATAAAGAAAAGCATGAGGAAAAAAGAAAACAGAGCAAAATTAAAGACCTCTTCTTCCAGAATACTCATTTGTGCCGGCTCATCTGCATCAGCTTTGAGTTCTTGTAAGCTACTCGCTGGGTTTACAACGGAGTGGGAGGCGGGAGTGACGTTTAATGGACTGCGCTGTTCAGATCAGATCCATCAGACAGCAGAGGTGAAGAGAGGGGAACAGCATGCTGGTGAAATGTGTCTCAAAGCTGTTTTTAGAGGGACTTTCTCCACAAGAGCATCTGGCATTTGCATATGCAAGAGCAGCGGCCCATGACCTGACCTGCTCTGAGCAATAATGAAGCACATCGTTGAGTTGTATTATCATCAAAGAACGCCTTGTGTTGATTGCGATTAGGATGACAATGAGCATCATCTGTATTGCCATGCTCTGTAATCACTCACAGCAGTCGCCAGAGCTCTCTGCTATGATGTGCCCTCTCTGTTTATAGTAATAAGTTCATCTTAACATGAACAGACATGGCTAATTATTAATGCTGCAAGCGAAGATTAACATAATTTTGGATTCATATAAAACACTGATCTCTTTCCAAATTAGAGTTAAGGTTAATTAGAGTTCAAAGCATTGAAAAATGCGTTTTAATAACAAGGACATAGGTGTAAATTTGAGAGGGGAGGAGGGTTTGTTTGCCAGCTAGTGAAGTGTCACAATCATGCATTGGAATTTTTATTTGTTAATTTCCAACACTGAAAAGAATTTAGGGATGAGATGCTGGTAAATATTTTTAATGGACTCTTTCTGCAGGTTAAATCGATACACCAATAGGTGGTGATAAAAGACTGTCCTTGTGCGTGAGTCATTGAATCATTCAGTGAAAGTATTTGTTCAAAATTCACTCATTTAAGAATGAATCAAGTCATTGTCTTTATGAGTGAGTGAGTGACTGAATCATTCAGTCAAATGATTTATTCAAAACACTAATTCATTCAGGAATGAAACAAGTGACTTATTGTGAATGTAGTTTTTTGAATCGTTCACTCAGATGATTCATTAAAAACATGTTCATTCAGAAATGAATCAAGTAATTGTCTTTATGAATCATTTAGTCTAATGATTTGTTCAAAACATTATTTAGGAATAAAACACTCTTAAAAAGTAATCATTTCACAAGCATTAAAAGTATGTTGTATATCATATGCACATGTTTAGTATGAATGAATTCCAGATCTGTCATGTTGTCATTGTCATTTGACCTACCAGCGTCAGTTCAATCACTTCACTGCCATTCACAACTCCTCTCGTATGGCCTCATGGGATAGTAAAGTCAATCAGATGCTACTTCCGGCAAGATTCTGTAGTGCGCAAGTCATCCAGGTACTTTTTGCCTGCTTATGAGTGCTGTGAATTCAGACATACTACTCTTTTCACATACTGTTTTTCACTTACTAGACACTGAATGACTATTTGAATCATTCAGTCAAACTATTCTTAAAAAAACCTGATTCATTCAGGAATGGAATGAGGGATTGGCTTTGAATGAGTCTTTCAAATATAACTCTCCTGCTCATATGATATTACTTATGTGTATCACAACATATTCACACTACACACTAAACTTTACTTGAATCAAAATATGTAATGTTGTGATTCATCTCACAGCTGAGTGGTTTGATTCAAAGCTTAAATCTCTATAGTGAATTCAGTAAATCTCTATAGTGAATTTTGTTCAAAAATGTTCATGAACCACCTGGCAGTTTGATACAAACCCCCTGTCCCAGTTTGAGAAAAGCTGTTAAAGAATTAATGGAACATTTTACATAAACTTAATGCCATGCTCTTTTTTTTGCTTTTGATTGTTGCTTTGGTGGGTATTTGGAAATCACGCATAGATAACACAGTGTCCAAACCATGAAACACAGACATAACCGTGATAAATGGCCTCCTAAACCAGTCCTGATGCAGTCGAGAAAGTCCCAAACCGTCTGTGCCATACAGGCTGAAGTGAGAGCCAGCTTATTGTATTAGTGTGGTGTTTTTTTCTCTGAATTCCATTATGGGTGCATGTGTTTTTTTTCTTCCCACACCATGTAATGTTTTCCTGTGAAATGTGTTTCATAAATGATTTGCCCAGACTTCATGTGTCATTTGAGATGCTCTGACAAAACTTCTCTTCCTTTGAGTGCAAGAGAAAAAAACCCCGTTATCTTCAAACGGCAAACTTTCTTCCTCAGGGACACGCAGACTTCATCAGTGGCGCCTTATTGTTCAGTTTCCATTCTCTTGGTTTTGAAGCTACAATAAAGCCCTATGTCTGATACTGTGTGATGTGGTTTCGTCCGAGAGAAAAACAATCCTTTATTTTTAAAGAAAATCCCATATTCCCAAATGAATTGATAATTACAAACAGGATCGTCGAGATCTATGGCTAATGCGGGGACTGAAAATATGGTCTCTCTGTTGGACGACATGTTTTATGAGGTTGGAGAGTGAAAATAATTAGAAATTCTTATGATGGTTCTGAAAAGACAGGGTGATAAAAGACATACGACCCACAGCTTGCGAGCTGACTGTTGGGCATGTCTTTTCGCTTTGCGTTCGTTTTGCTTTGAGGCATGAGTGTCAGTGGGCCTCTTCCTTCACTTTAAGAGCGAAGAGGAGAGCTAGCGTGCGAGAGCAGCGTGGTGGGTCAGGGTTTATGAGTAAGTGCATTCGGTAATAGAGATTATGCTGTCAGTTTAGCTGGTGATGATTCCCTGTGTGCAAATGGGGGTCAGGAAGACTTAAGAACACCTTTAAATATGCCTCTTATTCGTGTGTGTGTGTGTTTGTATGTACAGAGAGAGAAATGCAAGATTCCATGCATTTTCTCCGAATATGCGAGCACTTTTGACCCTGCCCTTTTAGAAAAGAAATTATTTAAAAAACACACAATTTTCACTAGATATTCACACTTTAATTGGTCCTAAACAGTGTTTATGCATGCATAAACCATCACATCTCAACAACCTTCTTGCATTTTTATCATTTTTGGAATAACACGGTCTACTCATTTGTCTTTCACAAGGCTAATATCACTGTTAGAATTTTTTGTCAACACAATTAAATAATATTTTCACACTTTTTGCATAATTTGACAGTGATTGATTGAAGTGACGCTGTAAAATATTCTGTGATATTTATCCTGATTTTCTTTTTTCTTCACACATCATGCCTCATATTTCATCTCAGACAGGCTCTTCACTGACACTGTTGTCTTCTTGGTAAGCAAGTACACTAACTTTTTATGCTTGTTGCAGTTGTAAATAAAACAAGAAAATACTGTTTCTTTCAAAATTTCATGTTTAATTAAATGTTACTTGCTGTTTCTTTGTAATTGTTTGCAAAATGTACAAGTAATTTATGAATTAAAATGGTTTCAAAGTGTACTGTAACTAATGCCACAGTTATTCTTATGCAATAAATATTTAAAAAATGTAATTTATATTTTTATTAAATAAAAAAATATAATATTTGTAAAGTTTTAAGGTGCTTTTAATATGATTTTTCATATTACAGCAAGAAATAAATTTTAATTTTACATTTGAATTAAAATCCATTTCTCGTACATAAACACCCGTGTAGTGTGTGTGTGTATTTGTGTGTAGTAATATGAAATGCAAGAAATCCTCTGAGCAAGCACCTACCCAGTGAGCGTAATGCATTTATGTAGATATCGTCTGGCCAGCTCCATACAGAAGTCAGTTACTGTTTAAATAGGATGGCCTGTCATCATGAGTGAATCCGGTTCAGATGAGGTCTATGAAAACAATGCTCTTTCAAAATGTCAATAGACCAAGACTAATGAAATTTTAATGAGACTTCTAAAATGATATTTTAGCTATGCGGCATAGTTTCTGCTAGAACAGCAATAAACAAGGAATGTCTTTTCCTCTGGGGATAGATTCGGAGTTAGGAACCAGATATTGCCAAGAATTGCTTGGTTAGGGACCATTTGTAAAAGTATAGAAATTGAAAGTAGGCTATTTAAAACCCCCAAACTGATAGTCAACCTCACTGAGAGGCAAAACATTTCCACCTCCATGTTCACTGCCATTCATGATCAGAACAGGTTAATCATTCATGCTCTCTGAAAATAACTCAATATAATATCATAACTGCACAGTTTTTTTTCCATGAGAAAGTCAGAAATGTAATTACAGTACTTATATGAGTCAATTTTATGTATATATGTAATTTTTTACCAAATAGTGGTGCTATTGCATAGGAGGAAAAATGATCATTTCTAGAAGTGACTTGAGTTTATTGCTAGTTCTTCTTGTTGACATTCTGGACATTTTCATGAATACATGGTTATTTCTGGTATCTCTGCAGCACAGGCATGTCTGAGGTCAAAAATTGTTTCCAGTCTTTAAAAGCATAACAGACGCGTCTCCTTAGGGCCGTGCATCTGTGACATGTTCATTGACACGGCTTTGAGCATGAGCACTCGGCAACGCTAGGACCTCACACATTCACCACTGACATTTAAAGGACAGCGTAAAGCTGCGAAAACAGAGTATCTGTATGTGTGACACATTGCCGAAACGACATCTCAAGACTTTTTGCAGAGGACAAAGGGGGGGGGGGGGGGTGTTACATGTGAGTGAATTCACAGAAAGCAGGCTAACCTTTGGCTGCAGGTGTCTGTATAGAGGCAGATGTGTGGGCCCACCCCTTCATGAAACCATTTGTTCACAATCTAGTAGAGTGTAAAGGTTGACTTGTCATCTCTGGAGCGTAAAACAGAAGTTTGTCAAATGTCAGAGGATGGATTCTTGGGAAGCCAATAAGGCTTTGGTACAATGCTGTACTGTGACCGCCACAATGAGAAACAGTGTTGGACAGTAGCGTCTCTACAAATAGTGAAGCTATTAGTTATTTCTCTCTGTGTTTCTCAGTATGTGCTATTTTGGATGTGGTTTATTGATTGCGTAGCATGATGCGTATTGCTACTCACTATAAAGCTACAGTTTGCATGACAGTATTTCAGCAATCAAGTCTTTTCTCTTAGCTGTTTAGCATCAAATTCAGGAATATCTGATTCGTGAATGAATCAATCGTGTGAGTCTTTCAAAGAATCGGTCATAGGGCTTAGCAAATCTATTTTAAGTAACTATTTTAGTTGTGTATATACTAACATTTTTTGCAATTTTTACGTTTTTTGTAACTCTGTTTAAACAATTAATCCTATTCTAGAGATGCTTTGTCCTTAACAAATGCACCTCGTCACATTTACATGTATACTACTGTTCAAAAGTTGTTTTTTTTAAATCTCTTATATATACCAATAAGTACATATCACTGCAGTTTCCAACACTAATGTTTTCGTACACCGTTATGATTACAGCTCCATATTTTTTGCTTTCCGGACATTACAAGCTTGCTCGGTAGCTCAGCTGGCATGGAATCGGACTTAGGATGTGGAATCCTTGGGTACGAATCCCGTCAAAAACGTGACTCATGATGAAAGAGCTGAAAGATGAGAGATCGAAAAACAAGCTAAAACGGCATGCTTGCGATTGTGTTTTTACGTCACATTCGCTTTTGTTCATACTATCAGGTAGGTTTAGGTGTAGTGCAGATGGTATGTTATTTTAAAACGTCACGGAGCATTAGACTTATAGCGCCACTCAATGGACATTTCAAGTTAGAATTGCGGTGACACGTACAAAACATAAAACGTCACATAAAACGTGCCATATGTACGTTCATCTGTTCTGGGGGAAAAAACACCTTTTTAGCTCCACCCAGTGGACATTTCACATCGAACATGTCACGAAACCTACATGGCAGTGCGTATTTTTCGTCTTGTGGAAAAGTTCCTAGAGGTACGTTTTCGTCATGAGACCAGGTTGTAATAAACATGTAATAGATCATATTACAGCTGACTAACATTTCTATTTCATTTTATAAATTACAAATGATAGGAATGGTGTAATTATTTAATTAAATATATTTAAATGATTAAATATAAGCTATAATAATTTACCATGCCACAACAACTGGTTGATTTAGTACAGAACCTTACTTTTTTTATAAAAGGAATGATTCATTTACACCACTACAGGTTCATTTCTGTTGTCTCCACCAAGAGTTACTGACTCATAAAATTAGAAATTCATATCTATGGTTGCACTCATCAGAAATAATCTCAATTTATGTTTGATAAATAATGAATGCTGCAGTATGAACACGGAGTGGTGCATCAGGTTCCACTGCTAACCCCAGAGCTCAGAGAGAAACAAAGAAAATCTTTTTAGTATCCTTTATTATTGATATCTTATTTACAGACAAAAATGTAAGTTTGTGTTGTTTGTTTCTAAACCAGCTCTGAGCTCTGAGGTTAGCAGTGGAACCTAATGTGCCGTTGCGTGTTCATACACCTGGAGTGAGGGCAGACATGTGCAGCTGATGAATGCTGCGGCCCATCCCAGGTGACAGGACTAACCGTGTCCGAGCTGACAAGAGCCCCTGGAGAGTTCATCCAGACCCCTGGCATAACTACACACACGTTTGCTTATACACACTCCTGTTCAACCAACATTGTGTCTAAAGTGGTAGGGGCCCGTGTCATAATATATATATGTCACTGCCTAAGTGACGGCACCATGGACTCATGAACTCCAGCTATAGTGGACATAGAGGACATGATAGGTCCATTTGTCATCTTTCTGTCAGGGTTCCTAGGGTGTTACGGGGGTGGTGATGGATTGGGCTGAGGGAAGCTGTGGGGGGTATTGATTTTCACGTCTAACTTTGCCATAGAAACCACAGGGAGGCGTAGTTACTGTACCTGTTGTTGTCAACACTTATTTGACAATTTTGTGCAAATATGCAGTTCAGCATTTGCAGAATAATGCTCTTGAAAACAAGAAAATGATCACTTTTTGTTGCAGGACTATTGTTAATCCTTTCAACTAAACTAATGGTGAAAATGTTTGTTAACAAAGGCTGTTTTGTTGTCGATGATAATGAAACTGAGACTTTAGTTGAAACATACGGTAGTTGAAAATATGTTGTACACTACCAGTCAAAAGTTTTTGAACATGTTTTTTTTTTTTTTTAAAGAAGTCTCTTCTGCTCACCAAGCCTACATTTATTTGATCCAAAGTGCAGCAAAAACAGTAAAATTTTGAAATGCTTTTAATATTTAAAATAGCTGTTTTTTATTTTAATATATTTTAAAATGTAATTTATTCCTGTGATTTCAAAGCTGAATTTTTAGCATCATTACTCCAGATCCTTCAGAAATCATTCTGTTCTAAATTTGCTACTCCAAAAACATTTATTTTTAATATTATGCTGAAAACAGCTGAGTAGAATTTTTTTCAGGTTTCTTTGATTAATAGAAAGTTCAGAAGAACAGCATTTATCTGAAATAGAAATCTTTTGTAAAATTATAAATGTCATTATTGACAATAATAATAATAATAATAATAATAAAAATGTTTCTTGAACAGCAAATCAGCATATTAGAATGATTTCTGAAAGATCATGTGACACTGAAGACTGGAGTAATGCTGAAAATGTATCTTTGATCACAGGAATAAATGACATTTTAAAAATATATTCAAATAGAAAACTGTTATTTTAAATAGTAAAAATATTTCAAAAGTGTACTGTTTTTGCTGTACTTTGGAGCAAATAAATGCAGGCTTGGTGAGCAGAAGCAAAAACAGCAAAAATCTTACTGTTCAAAAGCTTTTGACTGGTAGTGCATATATGTGTAGGTTTTCACAACAAGGATTGTTTTTGCGTTCTGTTTTTATTATTTATACATGTTTAAATTAATATTTTAAAAAAAAAATGTTTGAGTATTTGGTTTTCTCATCAACTAACGCAGTGATTCTCAACCTTTTTGACTCAAATCACAAATCACCTGTTGTGATTTGATCACAGATTTTTAAATTGTGTTTTGAAACTTTTAATTAACAAAAACTGATTGATATATTAAGTTTAATTAACTATGTTTAATTTTGTGTTTCCAGAAGTTTCAAGAACTGTATGTTCTTCAATAAAAATCAATAGCTATTGAGGAGGGGGAAAAAATATGATTTTAGTTTATATCTTGATTTTGCATTAAATTTAGATATTAATAATATTACTAATAATTATTTGTATACTTTTTAATACTTTTAAGTCATATTTAAATTGTTATATTTGTTGACTAAAATGAATTAAAATTTGAGAATATGACAATGAAATATTGACTAAATGTAAAGGTTTTTTAGGGGAAAAAAAATGTAAAAATGTCGACCCTGTCAAGCTGAATGATACATCATTTTTTATATTTTCCTGATTTTCTGTAGCAAAGTAAAAAAAAAAGTTAAAATTACAACAAATATCGGCTTAAATACTTTTCCCATCAACACAAGAATATTTTTCTCATAAAATATATCAAATTCCAGAAATGAAAATGAATGACAAAATAGCTTGTGAATTTGATGTAATAATATTTACTCATATTTATTTAATAAACTTTCCTGTAGCTCAAATAGTAGAGCATGGTGCTAGCAACGCCAAGATCATGGGTTCGATTCCCAGGGAAAGCAAGAGCTGATAAAATGTAGAACTGTAACTTGAATGCAATGTAAGTTGCTTTGGATAAAAGCGTCTGCTAAATGCGTAAATGTAATAATAATTTTGATTCACGTTGATGTTTAAATGACATCATCAGTCTAATCAGATCAACACCTATGCGTGACAGACTGACAGCACAGCCCTATGTAACGCAAAATGATGAATCACTTTTTTCCCCCCTCTGCTTTGTCTTTGTGGTATTTACTGATCCGTGCACCGACAGAAGCGAAGCAGAATAAGATTGAAATCATCGGCCCACACATGCTGTGCGTGCTGGGAGGGGGCCAGGGGGCTGCTGGCTGTGGGGTGATAAAAACTTAATTGCTGAGTGCTGCTTTACAGTCGTGTTTCTGTGGTGAGGCTGTGAATAAATTCCCCATGACAATGTCTGTGCTCTGTGAGTAAACACAACACTGGCAGGTCCTTGTTTGCATATTGTTAATTTGTCCACGTCGCACCGCGGCTCCACGGTGCTCTTGGAACCGATGTCAGCCGTCACGCTGCCACCCGTGCCCTTCCGCCCGCCGCCCACTGACATGTTAGCATTTGTCTGAGAAATGCCAGGCCACGGATGTGACATGGGGCGCCCTACCACATGGTCTTGAATCAGGGTTATGGACCTGCATGGGGTGGAGTGGCAGTACAATTTTAACCCTGTCTGAAACACTTCACATGCAAAGTGTACCCCCTCTTTGGGTCTGAAGAGGCTATATTGGTAAATTAAAGATGGTTCCTGCACTCAATTTGTTTACGATTTGCAACTTGGACCGAGGGTGGAAATGACAATCAACATGAGGCAAGCTGTCAGTCAGCTCACAGGGGTCTGTTGCTCACAGAATATGTTCCAGTAACATTAACTGGCTTGTCGTTTAGTGTTATACAAGAGTAAGCTGTCTGTAAAAAGTTACAGCTAGGAAACTAAATGCATGGATGCAAAAGGAGAGACTGGGGACAGTTGCAGCATTGGATGAATTAACACCCTCAATTCAACCAATTTTGAATGAGCTCGCATATGACCAACATCCTCCAAAAGTGAGTTGTACCGTAAGCCTTTAGGATTTAAAAAACAATAGAGCTGTAATTTTTTTTTTTGGATTTGTGATCATTTTAATAAACATCTGTACATTTCTTTTGTTAGTGTAACAGCTCAATACATACTTGTTTAAATTAACCGATTATTTTAGAAAGTTTTTAGATACTCTTTAGATACAAAAGTTTGGGGTTGAAATTGATACTTTTAGTATGAATGCATTACATTTATCAAAATTGACAATAAAGACATTTATAATAAATGATCTATTTCAAATAAATCCTGTTCTTTTGAACTTTCTATTCATCAAATAGAAAAAAAATATGGTTTCCACAAAAATAATAAGCAGCTAGTTTTAAAATATAATATTTTAACATTTAATATTTGTAACATTTTAAAATGTATTCAAACAGAAAAAATGTTTTCTTTCAAAAACATTAAAAAAACCTTACCCACTTTAAAGTTTTGACAGTACTGTACTGTCAAACCTGTTTTTACAAACCATTTTTGTTGCCCCCTGTTGTGTTTTTTAAAACTTATTTTAGTGCATATGTTTATTGCACAAAAATCATACATTTCCATGTTTTTTTACCCTGCAGGTTTAAGGATATGATATTTTAAGATTTTTAAATTATTTTTTAACCCGAAACCAGTTTCTTCCACAAGTCTTTTGTAATACACTGTACTGTAGTAGGAGTTTGTGTTTCTTCTGTTGATTGTTTTGAGCCGGTGTGAATGTGCTGACTAGCTGCTGTCATGGTCCTGCTCACTATATGGAACATTACAACCACAAATCCAAACACAGAGACTCTCAGCTCTTATTGATCTGTCAAAAAGCACCCCACACAATACGATAAAACCTGGAGAAAGTCATTTGCTTGTACAGCTTTCGAATAACTTTTTGACGTTTGGACGTCAGTTTGGTTTCACAGATTTAATAGCAGGTTTCGGGAGAGAAGAGCATTTGTTGCGGCAAACGGAGAAAAGAACAGTCACTGAAATGTATTTTCCATTATTACTGGCATAAATCGCAAGGAAGGCCACGTTTGTGTCAGAGTTAAAGGTTTTAACTGGAGATAGAGTAGATGATGGGATTGCAGGGGACATGTATATGGACAAAAGGTGGAATTTGTGTAGAGAATAGAAGGAGGTGTTGAAGGATTAGATGTAAAACACATTTAATCTTGATCATCACAAAAAGTGTGTGTGGGTTAGGTTTAATAAAATGTATTTCTACACACAAATTTGCCTAAAATAATGCTCAACATACAGTAAACGTCTGCACACATGGTTCAGCTCATAAATGTGCTAATTTTATTATTCATAACAGTTTTCTGCCAGATCAGTCCCTCTCACCGATGATGTCTCTTGGCTGGGTTGTTGTTTTGTCTCTGAATTAGCAGTCTCAAATGTACTCCTTGTGATACACAGATGCATTTTCCAGAAGACTATTTATAATAAGCCTGAAGTGTATCTCCAGAAAAAAACATTGTTATGGGAAAAAGGTCACTATGAAATGCCTCAGAAACGTCTATCCCTGCCATTCCACACTGCATTGTTGTCCATGATTTATTCAGCGTCTGTAGACATGATGAATTTTCCAACATTCCCGTTATTTGGCCAAAATGTGTAACCAGAGTCCCTCTTCATCACGTCAATGTAATGTTGCTAAAGCATTTTTTGTAGTAAAATAAATTCTGTTAGTACACTCTAAATGCTAATTAAACTAACCCTAAAAAAAGTGCATTACTTCTACTTTTTTTTAAAAAAGCACTTAATTTATGGATTCGTTCTACTGCAGCAGCGCCTATAGCGTTCTAGGTTTCCTTTTGTGTTAACTTCATTTTTCTTCCCGCATCCCAAACGGACTTGTTCTGATTAATTAGCGGCTGAAGAATATCGATGGCAGGCACATTTGCTTGGCTCGCAGGAGGGTGTGAAGATGCTCGCTGTGGTGTCTAAGTGCATCCAGATATCTGTTAATTGGCTCTCTGGATATTCTAGATGTGCTTTTGCCTCTTGTTTTACTGCATATCTTTGATGCTGGCATATCACAACAATTACTCCAAGAGCCTGATAAGAGATACCATCAACGTCATGAGCGGCGCACAGCAAACACAGCGTGATGCTGATGACTGTAGTGAGTGTTTATCACATTCTGGTTGGTTGGCTGCTCATGGATTAATTATCCTTTTAGTTTTGTACCTCAAACTCACATTAGCTTAATTGAATCTTGCAAATATCACACACACAATTGGGATATCTTCGGCGCAAACAGCTGTAGTTTTTCTTTTCCCTGTTGTCTTCGTAATAGAGCATCTCCAAATGGTATCATTTATATCTTGTCGGTTAATTAGGCATCGCATTGGACTCAAGCGCAGGGTCATTGTTTATTTAAAGATTTTTTTTCTGCCCTATAACTTATGCTACTTAACTTGCTCTGCAAATATAGACCTCGAGTAAAGATGGGTTGTAAAATATTTATCGATGCTGGTGATTTGAATTCTCCCCTGAATGTATAAGATAGTATGTTTTGTAGTAAATAAAAACCCTGCTTTTACAAGCATATGTTTATATACTGAATGCCATGAGAGTAAAATGTTTAGGGGATAATTAATATTTGATTACTATCAACAGACATATGTACCATAGCAGTGAAAATTGATAGAACAGTTGGTATAAATAAGCACGTAAGTCTGTGTTTTTTTAGAGTTATTTTGAACAAAGTAAAAAGGTTTAGTACTTTGCCAATACTCCTTCTAGCACAATATGCCAAGCAAAAACATCTCAAAATCTCTCGTTGCATATGCTGGTACAGAATTATGTGGACATTTGGTGTTTTCATTCTTTCTTTCTAAAATGGATATAAAGTTATCGAAAAAATATAAAAGTATAAAATATAAAAGAAAAATATTCCCAGTAATTTTATTTTTATACATGTAAATATCCATAATCATTCAAATAATGAAGAATGTGTATTTTCTGTGACCAACTTTACCAACTTTATCAATATGACTTACTTTCATCATCCAATGAGAGAAATATGGAAATAAAGCTTTCCATAGTAAGTCCGCAATGTTGAATAGTACAATTAAATGAATAATTATTTGTGTTCCACCAAAGAAAGAAAGTCATGTGGGTTTTGAGCTACACATTATGACATAATTTCCAATTTTTGGGTGAACTATCCCTTTAAGGTTCATTGACAAAAAAAATGTCTCCTGTTATATATATACTATAGATTTTTTAATATAATTTATCAGCACTTTGCTTGCAGTAAATCCACAAATCCTCTTTAAAATCTGTAATCTCATCTGTTTGAATTACATTTCAGTAGTAAATATAATGTCATTCTGTTCTGTTTGAATAAACAGCTGTCCAATTAAATAAATCTCTGAAGCATAACAAGGAATTGTTTTGATTTCATTGCTATCTCATTTATCCTTTCTAACGACTTGAATAAGGTCATTTTGGGGGCCGATAGATGACATATGTGTTGCTCTATTTGTTAGAGATGCTGTATATTTTATTTGCAGACAGTGGATTTTATTTTGTCTGCCCAGAATAACACTTCATATGTGACTGAAACGAAACTGTCTCTTAATTTTCTCAAATGGTAATATTGGTTCATTAAAAACGTGACATTCTGTTGCAAATGAGTTAAAGTTAGGCAGTTACCAGCCACCGAACCGCCTGTATTGGTGCTTCAAGGTCTCTTAATATGCAATACGTACCGTCTAAATGCACACCTGCTAGACCCATTAAGTCTGCAGAATGAAACTTTTCCAAGTCCAAACAAT
>JAFVLL020027478.1:0-45000 GCA_021397915.2 Tor tambroides
TTTGTGCCAGATAAATCCAGCTCTGATTGCCAAATAAATTGTCATCATCTCATTTAAAAAGATCTTGTTCTCTTCTTCAGCCTCAGTTTAATTCAATACTTTTCGTTCAGTTCGCGCTGAAGCTGCTATTTCAAAGGAACTTCACGAAATGTCAATGACTGATATAATGCCTATACACAAGCTCATTATAATTTATATGTATACACATTCACAAATATTTATTATTAGAATATCCAACAAATTTCTTGCACCGTATTTCCATGTAGGTCACTCAGAAATAACTGAAAGCAGAAAATGTGTTGCTATATCTGTCTGCCACTCTAACATCTCTTTAATTACTCCATCTGTGGCCTCTCTCCTCCAGTCTCACCGGTGATCGCTAGAATGTATTTGAATTCTTTTCATGTTCTTGACCTCTTCGTCCCTTCTGTCCATCTCCACAGACTCTCCGAGACGTCTCAGGCAGGGAAGTACAGTGATTTGGATGGAAACGTGCACGTGTTGCGCTCTGTCGGTCTGGCCCGCAGCCAGGAGCCGCTGGGCTCTGAGGACCTCACGGTAACATTCACATACTGTCACTTCTCATTACGCTTTAGGAAACCAGAGCCCTCAGGAGCCATTAGGGCTCAGATCGCCTTCCAGAGTGACTGATTTACCTGCCGCTCGCAAAGCACTGACCTGTCCTTGTGTTTACGCATTTATGAGCCTCATCCTGACGGGACGAGCTATAGAAATGGGAGATGTGAGCGATTATGTGTTTATAGCCTGAAAAGCAGGCGTAGAACATGCTCCCGTGAGCCTGATGTGATGTGTGTTATGTTGTGTGTAAGTGTGTGATGACATGTATGATGTTCACAGGGATCACGTTCGTCTCTGGAAGGCTCAAGGCCGGTCGGACTGGTGGACAAACACATTTTGCTGCAGGTGCATGGCGTAGGGACCGCAGGTGAGAGAGAGGGACAGTCTCACGACGAAACAAAAGATGAATGAAGTGTGTTGGTTTCTGTGAGGGATGTTACACCACTAGACCAGCCACACTTACTGAAAGCAAAACGAATGAACTATTGAGTTCAGACCGATTCTTGCATTGTTAAACAGCTGGATGGAACGCAACTTGATGTAATAGTGTTTTTAAGCTGAAATGGTTTCAACTTTACAGGTTCTTGAATATGCGTCGCTTATGGTATGCTTTGTTGAAAAAGCAACAAAACACAGCACAACGACCAAAGATATCTGTCTGACGTGTTTTTAAATAGCAGAGAATGAAAGCAAGAATGAGTCGACTGACAATTTTGCCTTCATTGTAATTGTGGGCAGCAGAAGTTGAGAATCAGCCCGTATCGACTCGTTCTTTATTATGACTATTTCACACATTTTAGAATAATAGGAAAATTAGAGGACAGAGCAAAATAGAGATGGATGATCTGCTGTAGTGACCCTAAATTGAGAGAAGCCGCAAAAAGAACAGGAATTTTAGAAGAATAGAAAATTATAACGTTTATTAACATGCATATATTAACATAGTGACTAAAACATGTTATATTAAAAAGTGCATTTTATTTGTTATTATTATATTTTATTATTGTAATTTTTATTGGCAAATATATTCATAAAAGGCCCACACATTTGGGTGAAAGAAGAAAAAAAAAATCCAAAATCCAAATGCAAGGTAAATATATATTTATTTATTTATTTAACAAGTAACGTGAATTACGTAATCAGATTACTTTTTCAAGTAACTGGTAAAGTAATGCATTACTTTAAAATTTACATTGAAATATCTGAGTTACTTTTTCAAATAAGTAATGCAAGTTACTTTGTTTTCCCATTTGTTGACTGACATCTTTCCAGTCCCTGTGTTTACAGAAATTGGGAGTGAGGTGCAGAGGAAGAAGCTTATTCATTTCACCTTTGGTGTGAAAGAGCCTTTACAGCTGCCAAAAATATAACACTTGGGTTTTTTGTTATTTAAAAAAAAAAATAAACAAGCCAAGCCCAGGTGACAAAAAGTAACATAATGCATTATTTCAATAAAAAAAGTAACGCAGTTAGTTAATTTTTCATGGAGTAATGCAATATTGTAATGCAAAACTTTCCCCAAAACTGTGTGTGTGTGTGTGTGTGTGTATATATATATATATATATATATATATATATATATATATATATAGTATATATACTGTATATATACTGTATATACATATACATACTGTATATATGTGTGTGTGTATATGTATATACTATATATATATATATATATATATATATATATATATATATATATATATATATTTCTTATTCTTATGTCATACTACTGTATATAAATTCAGCCAAGTGCACCCAAACAATTGTCTGGAGGTGTATGTTGAGCATGCAGAAAAGTAAAGAATTAGATAAACTGCATTTATTTCACTAAAAATTACATTTTTTTTTAAAACCACCAATAAACAACAGCATTGATTTTTAGCAGAGTCAAGCTCTCAGTCTCTGCAGTATCATCAGCAGCTGACAGGAGGCGCTGTTGCTCTGCATTCATCCTGCTGTTATCAGGGCCATGAGTCATTTTTTTTCTTGTAAATTTGTTACTTCACTCCCAAAGTGTAGCCAGGGAAATCTTTTCCAGTTTCATCAGTTTCTTTTTAAATGCATATTTATAATTGGTCGGGACGTTTCTGGGTTTAGCAAGCAGCTCTGAGGGATTTCAGCACCTGCTCTGGAGACGTCATTTATAAAGCTAAAGTCAATATGAAACAGCTTCCAATCTGTGAACTATTGTACTTCCATATTGTGACCTATTTCTAAGTGAGATATGATGCTCTGTGATGGGCAGGTCCAGAGATCTCTGATGAATTGGTGAAGGTTTTGAGGAAGCGTCTGGACGAGGCCACGCTGGACATTATTACGGTCATGCTGGTCAGGAACTGCAAACTGACGCCTGCAGATGTGGAGGTGATTTCTCTTTCTCTACTTTGACCGTCTTTCTTCACCTGTTCTTTCACCGCAGGCTGTTCTGTTCAGAACAGATTAAGCAGATGAATTATATTTGCCTACCCTATGCAGAGACATTTGTGGGGGGAAAAATGGCATGAAAGTATCATAAAATACAACTCATGTGTCTTCTGAAGCTGTGTGATATCTGGTACCTTCTGATTTTTAAATACTTTGAATCAAAGCTTATAATGTTGTGATTCATCTCAGAGTGAGTTTAGAAGTCTTTATTGAAGATTTTTTTTTGAAATATCACTGAAAACTAAAGCATCTGAAGGTTTAGTCTCTGTTTTTCTCATTTTTCTTCTGTGGGCGGTTGTCTGAGATTAATTAATGGTTGGATAATAGACTGTGGAGATGGTTTTTGGTTATTATACATCATTCTTTCCTCTTCGCCTCAGTTCATTCAGCCTCCCGTCTCTCCGGCGACGGAGGTGATGGAGTTCTGTCTGCCTCAGTACTGTGTGCCGTGGATCCAAGCGGTGGCTCACTACCTCCGCCAGAACCTCCTCATCTTCCTCCACATCCCCAAATACACTGACAGCAACATGGAGCACCACTTTAAGGTACCGCCCTTCTGATCCACTGAGATAGACAGGCGGACACATTCCCAATGCATTTGGTTCATAGAGATGGTCACATGATTAAATCAGAAAAGCACTGTCGTGGATTTATGATATAAATCTATGTAAATTTAGAAAATTATTAATCTGTAAAATTGTGTCTTGTTTAAACAGTTACAAATACAACTGCAAAATCACACTAAAACATTTAAATAGGATTTGTTTTAAGACTTTGTGAACAAATATTGCACAGGGGTAGAGTAAATTATAATGAAAATAATGAAAAGTTATTATTCAAAATATTAATCATTTAAATAATATAATTATTTATTATTTTATCATGTATTCATAACATACATAATGGTTTTTTGTGAAATAATAATATTAATAATAATAGTAATAATAGTAACTCATTTATTGTTAATTGTTTCATTAATTATTAAAATCAACTTAAGTAAAAAAAATAATAAATGTCAATAATTGTTGTTAATATGTAGTAATACAATATTTTAATATACAATATATTTGGAAAGCATTCTATTTAAAACAAATTCTATGTGTATTAAAAAAAATGAAATTAGATATAGATAATATAAGTTTACACCTATAGAATTTTTTTTTTGAATGAAATATATTTTTGTCTTAATCACCTTCCCAAATCATTTTAAAATGGTCTGATGAAATCCATTGCCCCAAAATATGTGGTGATTACGTAAATATTCAGAAAATGAAACAAACTGGCTTCCAATAAGCCATTTATATTTCCTTGTGAGTGTGAAGCATGACCACAGCAGGGCTCTGCAAATGCATTTATACTTTCATGCTCTGTGAGTGCGGTTTGGTTTAACAGGTCACTGAGAGTTCATTTAGAGAGCTCCCATAATGCACTACTGCACCAGGAGGAAAGACATAAACACACACTTCATTGCATTTCTGTAGTCACTTAAATGTCCCTTTTTTTGGAAGCCAGTGTGTGATTACAATTTAAAGTGCACAATAATCATGGTGGTTTCTTGAATAATGGCGAACAGGTGATTATAATCACAATTTGTCTGTATTTAGCCTGTTGGAAACCAGCATATTTAAAAAGAAAATCCATTTTAACCATTTTTTTCCAGTGTCATCTTAATCAGACCCATAACAATGAAAAATCAATATTGTGCATTGCTACTTGAAATTAGAGTTATTATGAAGATATAAAATAAATAAATACTTTTTAAAATGATCACTCTCCATAAATCCATTTTCTTTGTTTCTCACTTTTGTTCTCTCTTAGCATTACTTCCATTTGAGCAGCGAGCTGCCCGATCATGACATCTACCTGTACAATAAACCTGGAGGCCAGGGCACAGGAGGCAAAGGTAAAGAGGACTTCCATTCTCCTAACTCAGCAGGAAAACATCATCCGCATCTCTTGTTTTCTGAGGTTTGATTTGCATCTCACTGTGACTCATTTACGGGCTTCTAAATCTCACTCCTGCGCTCCTGAATTATACACACTTCGCTTGTTTACTTTGCGGAAATTATTTAGTGAGTTTTATTTCGTTCTACCATCGGTGTGTGCTGGTCGTTTCTCTCCATCTCACTAGATTTGCTGACTAGTCAGTGTTGTATCGTTTCACCCTGATTAAAAAGCGGAGCACGTTTCTGTCTGATTTCACATGACCCAAACACGCTGCCATTTACTGTCTTATTCATGGTTTTATATTTATTTATGCAATTGTTGCTGGGTCTAATAGGTAGTTATAGGTGTTATATGGAGAGGCACAATAAATAAAATATTAAGGACACAAATGTCAATGAAAATATTTTTTTTTAATGAATAATATTTAGAAGATCTAGTTATGACATAAAATATTGTTAATAATAGTTGGTCTCTATAGGAGAGGTTACTGAGTTAAAGTTTTGCTGTGATGTGTGTTTGGAAACATTGATTTGAAGTGATATTGATCTGGGGAAAAAATGGATGCACTGGGTAATGCTTTATATATATATATACAGTACAGACCAAAAGTTTGGACACACCTTCTCATTCAAAGAGTTTTCTTTATTTTCATGACTATGAAAATTGTAGATTCACACTGAAGGCATCAAAACTATGAATTAACACATGTGGAATTATAAGGGGACATAACAAAAAGTGGAAACAACTGAAATATATCATATTCGGTTCTTCAAAGTAGCCACCTTTGCTGATTACTGCTTTGCACACTTTGCATTTTGATGAGCTCAAGAGAAGAAGTCACCTGAAATGGTCTTCCAACAGTCTTGAAGGGTTCCCAGAGATGTTAGCACTTTGTTGCCCTTTTGCCTCACTCTAAGTGGTCTAGTGCCTGCTCAAACTATCTTTGATTGGGTTCAGGTCCGTGATCAGGAAGAGTCATCTATGAAAGCACCTCATCACTTCCTCTCTTTCTTTGAATGAAGGAGTTCTTACATGAGCCTCTGGAGGTGCTTGGGTCATTGTCCGTTGAAAATAAAGCATGGTCTGAATAATGTGAAAACCTAGAGATGAAATAGCATGCCATGGTAAGATGCTGTGGTAGCCATGCTGGTTCAGTATGCCTTCACTTTGAATAACCTCAGAACAGGTGCCACTAGCAAAGACCTCCACAACCACACCCTCCTCCATACGCACGGTAGGAACCAGGGCTAGAGTCCATCCGTTCACCTTTGCTGCATGACAGGCACACGGGTGGTTGGAACCAAAGATTCCGGGAGATAGGACCATCAGACCAAAGCACAGATTTCTCACGGCTTGAATACCCATTCCTTGTGTTCTTAGCCCAAACAAGTCTCTTCTGTTTGTTGCCTCTCTAGCAGTGGTTTCCGTGATATTTCACCATGAATTGATCTGCCACAGCTCTCTTAACAGTTGTTCAGGAGATGGCCTGCTGCTAGAATCTGTGGCATTGACCATCAACGGAGCTGCCATAACTGCATTTCAGAGGCTTGAAGACTGACATCTGATTTCCCGCAGCAGAGGCATTCTTGCCTTCTTTTGAAGGTCCCATGTGAATGTGCGTTTCTTGTAGCGCTTGATGGTTTTTGTGACTGCACCTGGGGACACTTTCAAAAGCCCAATTTTTTCGGACTGACTGACTCTCATTTCTTAAAGTAATGATGGCCACTCATTTTTCTTTACTTAGCTGCTTTTTCTTGCCATATTGTAATTGAATAGCTCATTCAGTAGGACCATTTAATGTATCCACCTGACTTCAGCAACACACTGATGGTCCCGTCTTGTTTATAAGCAAGAAATCCCACTTATGAACTGACAGGGTACACCTGTGAAGTAGTGTCCATCTGAGGATCAGCCCTGGAAAGCTCATCAAGAGAATGCCAGAGTGTGCAAAGCAGAATTAAAAACAGGTGGTGGCTACTAAGAACCTAGAAGGACATATTTTCAGTTGTTTCACACTTTTTTGTTGTGGTATAATTCCACATGGTACCATAGTTTTGATGCCTTCAGTGTGAATCTACAATTTTCATAGTCATGAAAATAAAGAAAACTCTTTGAATGAGAAGGTGTGTCCAAACTTTTGGTCTGTACTGTATATATGTACTGTATATATAATATATATATATTTCTGGGGGAAATTAAACATTATTTTTTGCCTGAATCTTTTAAACAACTGAGAAGATAATGATCAAGCTGCATTTTATAAAAATCACCTGTCAAGTTCCCGAATCTGTGTATCATCATATGAGAATCAAATAACGACTCAGGATCACTCGTTTAACAGTTCATCTATTGCCAAAATTATGACAGAAGATCAGTCAAGAATAGAACATTATTGAAAATATTCAAATCAGAATTGTCAGAATCAGAGTGTGAAGTTTGTGCATAAATGTCCATCAAAACGTCATATACAACAACTTGGCACAGTTTTTCAGTTGAATTAGCATTTATTCTCTTTAGCATGCAGTGTGAAGTATTTCACTCAGTTCCCCGATCATTACAATTCAATTTCAGAGAGTGAAGAACAAATTTCTACTCGCGTGCATTATGCATTAGGTGTGTTATCATCTCTGACAGACAGCATGTTGAAGCTGCTCAGGCCACCATTTTCTCCTCCTCCCAAACATCCAGTAGTGTGGGTTATTCAGGAGTTGTATTCAGGAACTCCCTAGTCCTCTGCAGGCGTAAATACTACTGTGTATCGTGCACATTATTTTTTGACAGACATCGATGTTGTGATATTTAAATTATGTGGATTTGAAAGCAGATGGATAGTAAGGCAATAATTATTTCTTTCTTAGCCGGCAAACAGTCCCATGAGTGTGTCATGTGGATGTTTTTAGTTCTAATATTTCAACCGACAGCCAGTCTAAGTTTTTGACAGATGTGATATTGTGCATTGGGGAGAACTACGTTTCATTTTGGGGTAATTATAAAATGTACTGGAGACGTTCAAAATGCGTTTTGCGTAGTTCATTATACTTTATTTCTTTACTTGATTTTTTTTATTTCGTGGAATGAAGTTTATTTTGTGGCTATGTTACTCTGTTACTTTTGTGGCTTGTCAAAATGTTACATTCGGCTGTTGCAAATTCAACTTTTGAAAATCAAGTACATTCTTTTTTTTCTTTTCTTTTTTTAAACCAGCAAATGAGTGGTTTTGATGAACAAAGTTGTTATCTCTTATAGCAAAAATCTTTTATTTAAACCCCTGAAAATGCAGATCCTGTTGTAAATAATAGTGAAAAATCATTTTTTAAAACAGTTGTTCTATTATGACTAATAATAACAATTGTCTTCTGCCATTATTCTTTAATTGACATGCTGTGGGGGGTAAATAAAAACAGGTGTAGAACTTCAAGTGCAAAATTAAAACTTGGGCTTTAAAGCTAATATTTAATTTTAAATCAGTTTTGAAATCTGCATCCAACCTCTTTAGGTTTTCAAACCGAGTTTTTTTTAACACTCCTTTGGGTGCATGTGGAGTTTATAAATATAAAGTACAATGTGAAGTTTGTGAGTATTTTAAGAGCTGCGGAGGGGAAGCTTCAGGTCTGTCTCATTAACGTCAAGGGTCTTTAACAAGCCTCTTAGGGTCCTAATATGACTTGATCCCAAACTGCAGAGAGATAATTGTCAGGTGGAGACAGTGCAAGTCATAGCAGCTCCGGCCTGGAGCCACAGGGTTCCTCTTCCCCGCTTTCCCAACCACTAATGAACTGACAGTCCACCCAAATACCTGCCAGAGCTGCTCCTGAAGATCTCCTAATGCACCTGCTATTTAAAGGAACATTACAGGATGCTTTCCACCATTACTGCTCATGCACTTCATCAGAATGTAAATAAAGAGCTTCGTGGCTCGTGGAATCGTCTCCTTGTGGGTTCATTGATGCAGGATGACAGTAATATCAGTTCCTGTGAGGTCGCAGCAGCTCCTCCAGGGTTTTGAAAGGCAGCCAGTTGGCAGGACTTCAGTGAGATGTTCAATATTATCAGCCTTACCAGTGCAGTGTGGGTATGAAACAGGTCTGAGTTTCCCACAAGCCTTCACATGTCACAAGTACATTAATTAGTGTTATTTACTATTATTTATATGCGCTATTAATATTATTGATATTTTTAATGAGCCTAATTTTTTTTAGTAGTTTTGTCATATATATATTTTATATATATATATATATATATGTATATATATATGTGTGTATATATTTGTAATTGTAGTGCTTTTTCATTTGTTCATTTCTAATTTTCTTTTACTTTTTTATTTAAAGTTTTTCATGTAATTTTAATTTTTAATTACAGCTATGTTTCAATTAAATGAAATGCTTTAGTTTTATGTTTAATTAACAGTAACAATACTGATAATTTCCTTTTTTAGAGAAATTTCAATTTTAAATTTCAATTTTCCCTCCATCTTCATCTCTCTCATCTCTCTCAGCAGTGTTGGGGAAGATACTTTGAAATTGTAACTCAGAATTTCAAATAGTTTGATGACTGTGAAGCTTTTTTTTTGGTTAATTTATTTAAACCAGTATTCATCTGTTACAAAAAACATTTAAGTTGACTGTATTGAACTTGAATACTAATGTACTACTAACAAATGGATATGCTGGGTAATTTTACATTTTCCCCCTCTTTTTGACTTAATGATAAAGAGCTTTTAAGCACTAATTCAGCATAATGAGGATGTGCATTAGAGGGGTAATTGATGACATATTTGTGTATTTTATCATTTTGTGCCATCACAGAGGATAATGGGAAATGCATTTTAGTTGCACAAAATCTGTCTCCTTGTAAACCTCACAAGCTTTATCATTATTCTTAATCAACAAACTGAATTTGGACAGTTAAAGTTGACAATTATGTCTTAATTATGACTAATAAATTATTAGCTTCCACCGTAATTCATATATTGACATGCTGTTGGGGCTTAAAGAGAAATAGGTGTAGAACTTATTTATGTGCAAAATTTCATTTTAAATCTAGTCTGAAATCTAAATACAACGCCTTTTAGATTTTCAAACCAAAGAGGTTTTTAATGCCAAACACCATGAATTATTTATAGGTTTGAAAATGTAGTGATAAACAGTAGCGTCTAGCTAATTATTTATCACTCTACCAGGAAAAAAAAAAAAAAAAAGTAAAATATTGAAAATATTGCATAGGGACTTTTGCAAGCAGCATTAATTAAGTTAAATTGTTTGATTCTGAGTTTATTTATTTATTTATTTATTTTACTGGTTCATTCAAATTAACCTAACAAACAGATTTGCTCACGTGCATTGTGTTTCTTCCAAGAGTTTAGTTTATTTTAGTGCTGCTAGTGGCAGAGAAATTGCACACTGTAAATTTAAGTTAGCGTAACTATTCAATCCCTAGCACTGCTCATTGGTTGATCATTGAGTTGGTGTTCATGATTCGTCTGTCGGTCTGTCATTCATCATTTCTGTCCTGTGGGTGTCTGTTGTGCCTCAGGTACAATGTCGGACCTTGTTCAGAATCTCTTCCCAACCTCTCAGTTTCAAGGTATAAGAGCCTTCACCTGCTTCACTGTTGTGCTGTGTGTCCCCCACTGGCTGAGTGTGGTACTGCATGGTCAAGTGAACAGCTTAAAAGGACAGTTCACCCAAATTCGAAAGGTCTGTCATCATTTGCTCACCCCAACTGACCTTCGTTCTTCTGTGGAACACAAAAAGAGCAGTTTAACATGATCTCTGGTAGTGAAATTGAAAGGGCTCCAAAAATGATAAAAAGCATCACAGGAAGGAAATTGACCTGTGCACTGTATTCCAAGTCTTTTGAAGTCATATGATTGCTTTGTTTGAGGAGATGATGGAAATTTAATCAGATATTTGCAGAATTTTAAACTGTATTGTTTTTTTTGTTTTTTGTTTTAATTACAGATTGTTTGGCAATTAATATGCAGGTGAATGCAAATGAGACATGAGATGAAATGACTTTAGTTTTAAATGCACGTTTTTTTAATTGGGTGAACTGTTCCTTTATGCTAGCTGCCCAAATACCAACTTAATGTTGAAAGCTTCTGACAGTCATTTTTGCAGTCAGTCAGTGTGAAACTTACTATGAAAAGGAGTATTGTGCAAACGATCGCCGTAGACCACAATTGACATCTTGCGGTATAATTTGCAGTATGTGCCTTTAAGTTTATGAAATACCAATCCACATTGAAGATGCAGACAATAGGGCCTAAGTAAGTTCCTCTGTGTGAATTGGAACTCAATGGTCACTCTTCGTTGTTTCCAAGTCTTCGAATACTATTATAAATGTATTTAGGGGCTGAAATCTGCGGGGGGAAATATCTTGAGTGATTTCATTTGTTTGGCAGTTTTGTTGTAGATGAGCTTTTCCTGAAGCAGATCCTGCTCACACCTGCATGTGCTGCATGTGTGTTACATGCGACTTCTGCTTTCATTGTGTGTTTATTATACAAATCTAGTGATGCAGGATGATCCTAAGGGACTGTGGTCCTCCTGCCTTTTAAATTATAATGAATATTAATCAGTATTACTGTACACGTTCGAAATGGTATGCATTGCATTATTTGCTCATTGAAATCCTGTGTTTTGTAGTGGGAATTTAAAGCGTGTCTCATTTATTCATGTTTATTTAGAGAGAATCAATAAATCCTCTACTTGTTTCAAAGGGAAATTCCAGGTGGCATAATGTTGATTGCCACAGAAAATAAATTCAGTTTATTACTAACCCCTCTTTTTTTTCTTTTTAATGTCACATTATAGATTTACATATATGCATTTAACAGACACTTTTATCCAAAGCAACTTCAAAAAAGAGGAACAAATGCAACAAATGCTGTTAATAGAGTTCATCTGAAATATTTACTATATGAAATGTGTATCTTTGCATAGTAATTGTGACACCATACGACATTTACATTATTTTATTTTGTGTTTTTTATATATATATATATATATATATGGTTTAAATATAAAGTTCCAAGTTGTTAAATCTACATTGGTTAACATGAACCAACAATGAAAAATACTTCTAAAGCTTTTAGTAGTTTTTACTAATACATTATTAAAATAAACATTTTTATCTGTTGATATCATTTAATGGAATTGAGCTAACAAGGAATAGTTGTATTTTCATTAACTAATGTTAACAAATATTAATGATTACTGCAAAAAATGTATTGCTCATTGTTTGTTAACTTTTGCATTAACTAATGTTAACTAATGGGACTTTAAAGGTCTCTGCACACTGAGTCCGAAATTTGCCCATGTTAAAAAATAAATACGACCTCACGTTGTGTCAATCACGTTTGCATACTGCCTCCGAAACTTTCGTCCGTCAAAAAAAAATTCAGATCAGGTTCGATTTTCTGCGTTTTTGCATCCGTTGCATGCATTTTGATAGGAAAGGATGGGGAATACGAAAAAACGGAAAAACGCATGCGAAAATTTCGGACTCAGTGTGCAATGGCCTTAAGTGTTACCAATATTTTTTTTACACAAATTATTAACCTTATTAGTTAGTTACTACTAATGCTAGCACCTAATGCAATTAACAATGCTGAGGTTTGTAATTTTTAATGTCAAAACAGATCAGTAGCATGTAGAAATTAACATAGAAACTAGCTATTTATGCTTTTTTTGTTGTATTTAGTAATTTAGTGATTTTTACTGTTTTTCAACATAAATTTAAGGTCACAATAAAAACAGTATTTTACTGTAAATTTGCATGCATCATTAAATGTGTTTCTATTTGTGTAATGCAACTTACAGTCATTTTTCTTTGTTAAAATGATCATTTTGTACAGTGTATAATATGGGATCAGATTGTCTGTGTGTTCAGGCACTTCAGAGTGTAAAATCATCTCATTCACACTCTCTGCCACTGACCGCCGTCATTATAAATCAGAAAGTGGCTTCCGTGATCACTCTGTCTGTCTGACTGAAGCCCCAGAGTCCAGCAGAGACTGAAGGGTCCTTCTCTCTGTCCTCATGTAGTCTCTCTGGAGCGCAGCGGCCGCACAGGTCACGCCACGCCACATCACACCTCATCAAGTGCTCTTAAAAGGTCACTGCAAATGGAGTTCTTAGATGAGAGGCCAAAGACACGATGCTGAGAAGCCGCTCATTGATTGGCACCACTCTGAAAGCAACACGTACTTGTGTTGCATTATGAATCGCAGTCTGCCGTATTTCAAAAATGCCATGATGCATGAAATTGAGCTTGATTGTATGGAAGCGTTTAAGCTCATGTAAGCGTGTGTTTCTGACCAAACGCACACTTTCGTGCATGCATCCACGTTAATGCAAAATGCGTGCACACTTTAGCATGTCAGAGTACAGATGCACATTTATCTCAGGTGGTTGTGTGCGGTGCATTAGTATCTGAAATCTGGCACACACTTATGCATCGATCACGCCTCAAACCGCTAACGGCGTACGCTAATACAAGCAGCTGGATAAATCCCTGCTCGCGCTCCACTGTTTGCTGCTAATGCCTTTTAATGCGACCGCCGCTCGGTTTGTGAGGCTTTTTTATAGCCGCAACCACTGGAGCGAAGGCGCCATCGATCTCTGAGAATCTAATGATGGAAATCTCTCTCTTTCTGCGCTTATCAGAGCCGCGGCTTCCCGAGGCCTCCTGGCTTCATGCTGTAAACAGCATAACCGAGTCAATACAACAGCATAAAAACCCATTTAAAGGATTTATGAGAGTTCGTACTCAAGTAGAGCCATTGTTTTCTGAAATATCGTTGTGTTTTCTGAAATATCGTTGTGTTTAGATAATTTAAGGATACATATGGCTGTTTCTTCAAGTATGGGAATGTTCAGCCTTGTGGACTTTTAGAAAATAAACTCTCTTAAAACATACTTTATATGTTCAATTTGACAGTGGGATAAAAATTCATTTTAATATTAGTTTAATTTTAGTTTCATATGCTTTAGTCCTATTTTGTTATTTCTATTATGTTTTTAATATTCCTAGCTTTTATTTATTTTTATTTATTTTTTTCAGTTTTAGTAATTTTAGTGATTCAACTTAAATATATTTATTTTAGTTAATTGCCAAGGCAACATTTCTTGTCTTTTTTTTTCTTTTCTTTTTTTCATGTAAGTTTTTCATCTTGTATTTATCATTGTATTTGTTTTTTTTCAGCTTTATTTCAGTCACCAAAAAAAAAAAATTTTTAGTATATGTACTTTTTTTAAATTTAATAATAACAATGCTGCTTTATTGCTTTGCCAATGGCTTCCGTCATTTGTCAAAATCCCCAGCTCTCAATGAAAATGTGTTTGTTGCTGTAAATCTCTGTCAGTGTCAACTGCCTTAACTTGTTTATTTTATTTGCATATTAACAATGTCCAACAGCGTATACAGATAAATTACAGGGGAATTATGTCACTTTTGTCTTTTCTCTTTTTGCAAGACACACATCTCAAATGTTGTATTGTGCTTTTTAGTATTCTCTGGTGGAAATGACAGCTGTGGATATGATTTGAACATTTTTTTTGTGTGTGGAATCAGTCAGTATTTTCATAACTAGCAGTTTATGTATCCTAAATAAATAGAATTTAATGATATGTTTACACTTTTTGCATAAACTACAGCTTGATTGGAAATGACACTCAACAAAAATATGCTCTTCAGAAATATTTAATTTGATTTTTTTTTTTTTTTATTCTTCTGACATATCTCATAAAAAAAAAACATTGAGGAAAAATTTCTTTTGTGAAGGACAGCATAGTTTTTGAAAAAAAAATTAAATACTTTTTTCAAACAATAAATATTGAAATTGTTTATTTCACTTTTTAGTTTCAAAAATGTAATTTTTGTAATGATTTTCATATTTTAAGATTGAAAGTTTGTGTCTGTGTCAAGGATAATTGGATCTGTACACAAAATGCATTTTAAAAGAAGCAAAATAATTTAAAAGACGTGACCTTTATATAAAAAAACTGTTGCTTTAAATTAAATGATCATAATTTAAAAAATGTATGATTTATTTTGATATTTTAAGATTGAAAGGCTGTTGAGGGTAATCAGACTTGCATACAAAAAGCATTTGAAAAAGAAGCTAAATAAATGAAGATAAGTTAAAAAGTTTCAAAACAGATTTAATGTGACCTTTACAAAAAAAAAATCTTTTACTTTTAATGAAGTCAACCCCTTGAGCATAGAAGTGGCTTTGTTTGAAGAGACATACAGTATGAGCATGCATCTCCTTCAGTTCTAGCTGAATTTATTGCTTTCATGTGAGTTTGCATCATTTTTTGCATCATTCATGTGGTTCTGTCGAGCTGGTTTAGTTCTGGCCTCCATCACTCTCTCCTCTAACCCCGTTAACGCTCCGCTCTCCCCAGGTATCGCCTGCATCGCGCTGTCGTTTGTGGATGCTAAAGGCTGCGCTCTGCAGGTTCCCGCTCAGGACAGCAGCGGTCCGGCTCTCAGAGGCGACGTCTCCAGCATCTCCCTCCAACCGGACCAGTTTGAGGCCTTGACGACTGTCGTCAAAGTGGACTCTGGCAGCCAGAGCTCAGGTTGGGATGCTTTAGTGATCGTACAGTGTTTACAGTAGTGGTATAGAGGTGTGTGTTAGCTCTGGGACTCCTGTGCTCAGGTGCAGCCGTGCGTGTTCGCTTTGACGTGTGGGAGCAGGGTAACATCAGCCCTCTGCAGCTGACCGACAGGCTCAGGGCGGCCCTACGCCACGCTCTCTGCGATGTGCTCATGGAGATGCGTGTGCTGCCCAGCCCGTTGTGTCTGGACACCTTCTGCCTTCCTGCTGCTGCCCAACGGGACGAGAGCGCAGGTGAGCAGCTGATGCACTGTATGAACTACTTTTATGGTGCGTTTTGGAGATTGACAGCTTCTGGTGAATATATTATCATTTTTTGTTTTAATATGTTGTCAGTTTTCCAGTGGAACAAGATGGGGTTGTTATAGTTACCTAAAACTTGAGCTGAAACTAAAATGAAAGCCCTTAAAAGATGTTTACTTTACTTGAAATAAAATAAACATTAACTGAAATAAAATAAGATATGTGACCCTGGACCACAAAACCAGTCTTAAGTGTCAATTTTTCGAAATTGAGATTTATACATCATCTGAAAGCCGAATAAATAAGCTTTCCATTGATGTGTGGTTTGTTAGGATCGGACAATATTTGGCCGAGATACAACTATTTGAATATCTGGAATCTGAGGGTTCAAAAAAATCAAAATATTGAGAAAATTGCCTTTAAAGTTGTCCAGATGAAGTTCTTAGCAATGCATATTACTTATCATAAATGAAGTTTTGATATATTTACCGTAAGAAATTTACAAAATATCTTCATGGAACATGATCTTTGCTTAATATCCTAACGATTTTTGGCATAAAAGAAAAATTGATCATTTTGACCCATGCAATGTATTTTTGGCTATTGCTACAAATATACCCCAGCGACTTAAGACTGGTTTTGTGGTCCAGAGTCACATATAATCTTTTTTTTTGTCTTAAATTTGATGTACTAAAATATCTAAAACTAAATCTAAATAAAAATTAATAAAAACTATATACACGTGTATAAAAAAACTACTACAGAAAATAATAAAATAAAAACTGATTCAAAATTTTAATAGAAGCTTTAACAAGGTCCAGGTCATTTTTATTTATATAACACCTTTAAACAACATTAATGCTGAACAAGGTGCTTCACAGTAACACAATACAATGATAAAAAAACCTCAATAATACCATAGTAAAATATCAATAACATCTCAGTAATAGCTCATAGTATCTCAATAATGCTAAAATAACACTGGAACAAGACAAAATTCACCAACTAATATTAAATATAACTGACTAATCTTTTTATCTGAACTTTTTATCTTAAATATTCGGAAATACGTTTTGTAGACATTGTAAGTAGATATGTTTTTTAATAAAATCTCTCATTTTTAATTAATAAAATCTCTCATTTTTATAAAAATGTATAAAATAAAAATTACATTTTATTAATTTTTCATTTTAGGATCAGTAAGATTCTGTTTTTTTTTTTTTTTTTAAGAAACTAATAATTTTATTCAGCAGGGATGCATGAAATTGATCAAAAGTGACAGTAGGCATTTATAATGTTTCAGAAGACATAAATGTAATCATAATAATTAGAAATGTTTCTTGAGCAGAATGATTTCTGAAGGATCATGTGACACTGAAGACTGGAGTAATGATGCTGAAAATTCAGCTTTGATCACAGGAATAAATTACATTTTGCAATATATTCACATAGAAAACAGTTATTTTAAATTGTAATAATATTTCACAATTTTACTGTTTTTATTGAATTTTTGATCAAATAAATGCAGCCTTGGTGAGCAGAAGAGACTTTTGTATGTTGTGTCTCTGTAGTTCCCTTGAGTCTCCTGCAGACTGACAGTAAGGAGGTGAAGGAGGGTGTTCGACGGCCCAGTGGAGCTCACGGGCTCAAGAGCAGCCCGTCTCCCATCACCCTGAGCTCTGCGCCCAGTTCCACCCCGACCACTGGTACCAGCACGCCCGAGTCCACCACACCCACCGGCAAAACCACCCGCCGCAGCTTCTGGGAAATGCTGGTGTGTGCGCTCACTCAGCATGTGCAGTCTCCATTAACAGCAAATTACTCTCATTAATTACGACTGTCAACGCCTCCTAAATTGCATTGATGGTCAGCATGATGCGGCTGATCTGGACTCAGTGAAGCGTAAACACTGGAGAATGATTGGGCTTTATGTTTGCTGGTCTGCTGCCAGTCATCTGTTTTATGAGGTGTGTGTGTGTGTGTGTTTGGTAGAGTAAACCAGAAACTTCTGAGCTTGGCAGTCCGAAGACGACGGATGATATTGTACCGGAGCGTGTCGAGGACAGTCGCGTGAACCGGCGGAGACACAAGACGGAGAACGTCAAACAGCAGTGGAACCACGAGAAAGCCATGGCAGTCGAGCAAGAGCAGGCCCAGAGGTACAAACACACACAGCTGTGTTTCTCACACTTACGTCTGTAAAATGACATTCGCACAGGTTTTCCATGATAAAATGAACATGTTTAGATGGTAAGACTAAAAACAGATGCCATATGACAACTTATAGTATTAAAAATATTAATATTTTTAATATATATTAAAAAAAAATGTGAATTTTGTAAATAAAGCTTAAATAAAATAAAGTATAAATTTTAGATGAAAACATTAAACTTAAAAAAGTTTTGGAATGTTGCACTGGCAACTAAATGAAATAAAATAAATTAAAAATAAGTTTTATTAACTTAAAAATCATTTAAAGCTATGTAGAATTATTTAATAAAATAAAATAAAAATAATAAATGCCAAAAGCACATAAAGTTACTAAAAGTTAAACTAAACTTAAAATTGAAACTGAAAATCTAGAAATAAAAATTAAATACAATAATAGTATATATTATTTATGTACTATTATTTATATACAATAATAGTATATAAATAATACTAAAATTAAGTTTCTCTCTGGTTGCACATAAAAAAAACATATATAGTAATAGTGTATACCCATTTAAAAAAATAAATAATAAAATATATATATATATATATATATATATATATATATATATATATTAGGGATGTGCATCTCCATAACTGGGTCGATGTGATATGCATCTCGATGCATAGCCAACGATACGATACATTGAAGATACATATGAAGCAGCTAGTGATGCGATGCGATATGGTTCACCCCATTACGATGCAGTGCGATACGATTTCGATTCGATTCGATTCAACACAATGCGATTCGATGCAATGGAAAAATATGTTTGCTTTTATTTCTTTGGTTCAGACAGACAGCAAATCATAAATTACCTTATGTGTCTTCTGACTTCTAATGCCTCGAGGCCTGTTTCATAAAACGAGTTTACCAAAAAAGCCAGGCTTATTTCAGTTAGTCTGACTCATTGTCAAATGATTTGGTTCCATAAGGCAAATTTAACATGGATCAACCTCAGTCACTGTGACAACTTATGCTGGAAAACTAACCTGGTCCACAGCAGGCTAACTGTCAGGCTAAGCTGAGCTCCTCTAACACTGACCAATAGGAATGCAATGATATTACCACTGACTCTCTCACATAGTATTATAACCATGCATCCTTTCTCTGGTTTTATGACAGCTGTACCTTTTATAGTTAGAACAGATAGCACATTAGAACATTACAATCTAACATTGCTCTTTAAAGCATTAAAATCACTAAACTAAAAGTTTAAATCACTAAACTAAAAGTACATTTTAACTGCTGTATTAGCTTACATTTTATTTACCCATTACAATAGTCCCTTTACAGTTACTGCTATCATAAATAAAATACACTTATATGTCGGTTTAAAATTGCACAAAAGGTACATTTAATGTCCAACAACAAATATTTTAGCAAAATGCATATTTGACTCAGAATTATTGCGCTCCGTCTGTTTAGCGCGCGTGCACACACGTAAGCCTCGCCCACTCCTGACAGCAAAATGGATATATTTGCATGACTTTCTAACATTTACAGATGAAAAATATACTTGTGACATGTCAGTTATGCACTGAGGAAAACACAACGTCTCTCATGCATTAAACAGCACAAATATATTCACTGTTTGCTATGGTGGATTGATTTGAGCCATGGTCGACATTAAGGTCTGCTTAAGAGTAAGCATCCACAAATTAGTGAGATTGTGTGAACTTAATTTGTCATTTATGGAACTGCTTTAGCCCCGATTGATTTGTTAGGTTATTTTAATCAGGTTTTGGACTTTAATCCCCACTTTTCCTCAGGTCTCCGTAGTGTTGTTGTGATACGTCATATTCACCCACAGCGCTGATGAGAGAACGTGCTTGAGAAACAGTTTCGAGAGGAGAAATCAATCTACATGTAAAATATTGGTCAGATTATTGGTCACTTTCTAAACAACAAAAATATCGCGCATCCACTTGATAAATCGGTTTTTACTGATGCAAATGTGTTAGAAACGATGCATACTTTTTTAAATCGGTGAATCTTTCCATCTCTAATATATGTATGTATGTATGTATATATGTATATATGTGTGTGTGTTTTTTTTTATGAAATGCCTTAAGAACAAGAGAATGTTGTCTTAAACATACACATTTAAAAAAAAAACTTTTTGGTCCTCTTTCTTCTGTGCTTTCAAACTGAAACACACTTCCATTGTGCCAAATATTCAACTTCTCATTATTGTGCAAATCAGATGGTATCAGAATAATCAGATTTCCAAATGATTTTGGGCCAGCTCTTCCTGGCAGTCTATGAGACGTCGATTTGGATGTAATTAAATTACCATCCAGCCTTTGTGTTTGTGAGAATACAGTAGATAATGCGGTTGTGGCCGGTGAAAGAACATTGACATTTCTGATTCGGATGACAATAAGTTTACAGACGTAAATGTTTAGATGACCTCATTCACCCATGTAAAACAGGCCTATAGTCATGTATTCACTCGTGGGAAACTGTGTCTGGATGTGTGTGTTGTAGGAGACATGCAGTCCAGCTGGAGGAAGGTGATACAGGCACTCTTCAGCCCATCTACCAGAACACATACCTGCCCTGGGTCACCTTCATGAACAAACTGGGTGAGTCGCCACAACCGTCTGCCTCTTTATGCTGATTTATATATCACAAAACCAATTGTACAAACAACTACCATATCACAAGGCATTAAATATATAAATATATATATATATATATATATATATATATATATAACATTTTTAAAAATGAAATGTCATTATTAAGAATTATTAAGATGTCATTTTGAAGATTTTTTTATTTTTTTATTTTGACGTAATGACATAAAATACATAAATATATTAAATATTAAGTGTCATTGCATCAATTTATAGCTTGACAATTTTAATGTCTTTTAATTTTCTTTAAAGTTAATTTAAACAGCCAATTAAAAACTATTTTGGAAAAACTAATAGCAGTGTTGGGATTCTTGAAGAACCAAAAATTGCTCGTCAATGTATAAATACCAATTCATTTGTTTAATACCAAGTCATTTGATATTTATGTACACAATCTGTTATTTAATTTCTTATGAAAAGTGCAAAGTCAAATTTCCCTGATTTTAACATTTACTCTAAATGCACTATAGAGGGGACATTCAACAAGCCCAGAATGAAAAAGGCTCGTTTCACCTTTCAACACTCTTAAAACGTAGGAAGAAATAAATAAAGAGACACAATAATGAAGCTTAAAGTGATTAGACAGACAGAAAAGTCACCTAATTAAATATTAATTGAATTATTTTCTCTCACAGGTTGTCCGTCCATCCTGCACTGTTCAGCTGAAGCCTCGCATCATTTCCTCCTGCCCTCCATCCTTACAGAGATTGTCAACCTGGTCGGCTCACTGGCCGCTGACACGGCAGTCAAAGTGTTCGAAAGAACCAGGTGCGTCCCAGTATCAGCAGATGTGTCTGTCACTGCAGGTTGTGTTTGAATAGATGTGATCAGTGGCTTCTGTATGTGCAGAAGATGCTTAGATGTTCAATGCACCATCAGATGTTTCTGTCCATTCAGTTTATACTTAAACCGATGAGCTGTTTCCTCTGTGTGTCTCCAGCTGTCCTCAGGGAGACATTTATGTTCCCCTGTCAATCATCCAGCACATCAGCCAACCACCTGGCACCACCAGGAGCTTCATTCTCATTGGTCGCAACTTCAGCCAATGGCATTGCAGTACAGAACAAGGTACCTCCTGTGTTCACTCAGCAATTATCATGTCATCTTTGATTACACGCAATTATTGAATGATTTAATGGGTTCAACTTGAATCAGAAGAATCAGTGCTTTCCAAGGAGCACATTGTAATTTGATCTATATTTTCATAAACAGGCTGATTATAACCACAGTTAGAATATATTAAGTTTTACTACACCATCAATAAATAAATGCCACTGCAACCAATAATACAGGATTGATCATGTGATAAAATGCATTATACTCTCTAATAAGGGATGTAATTTAACTGTGGTTATTCTTGTATGTATAAATGATTACAAGTTGAAATATAAGGTGTTGTCAATGTATTATAATGCATAAAAATAACCTTTTTAATGCATTGTATATTCAGCTGAATCTCATAAAAATGATCATATAATCAGGTCATATTTCTCCCCAATTTCAAAAGAAATAATAATGAAATAAGAAATATTCTCTCTAAAAAAGAAACCAGTATTGTCATTTGGGACAGAGAAATGCAGCAATAAGTAATTCATAATTTAAGAATAAAAGCAGAAAATAAATAATAATGTACAATACAAATGTATGACTAGAAATTAATTAATACATATGTAATTTAATAAATTTCTAATATTTAGTCCTGAAATTATTTATTCTTGCAAATGTACTTTACAGCTGTGCTTTATAATTCAATAATATTTCTTTATTTTTTTTCACATTTCTGAGTACAGTGAGAAATTAGCTTATTTGTCATGAAGCATTGTCATAGTGTAAAAAAAATACATAATACAGTCTTAACAGTCCTAAAATAATCTTCATTGTCTTTGAGCAAAATTTCTTTCTTTTTTTTTTTTTTTTAATCTTTTGTTTTTGTGGTAAAATATGACCGAGACATTTGTCTGTGACATTCAGGCTTCGTGATACTGAAACTTTTAAGATCAGACTCCATTAATTTGCCTGAAGTTTAACTGGCTCTGAACAATGTAAGGTCATTACTGAATTCTGTGGTCAACAGTTCATCTGGCTTCTAACCTTTTTCTGTGTGAAAGCATTAAACTCTCAACCAGAGCTGAAGTTTTTGATGTTATCGACTTCAGTTGTTCTTTAGTCTAACTGCTTTCTCACCATGAGCTCAGATGCATCACATTCCCTTCTGCTCGAACCTCTCACTACATCGCTGTGCTTTGTGTTTTTATCTTCTGCTGATCTTGCTAACAAATGTTTTATTCTTTCTTTGTGTGTTTTGTAGTATTGCTGAGTATGCCCTTCTCTTTTACCCTAGGAGTGTTTACTGAATAATTAGTATGTGTCTTGCTATTATGTTATCATAGATTCATAGATTCTTTTGCTTATGTTGTTACTTGCAAAGCTGTGTGTGTGCATGCAAGTGTGTGCGTGTGTGTGTGTGTGTGTGTGTGAATGCAGCATTAACATAGAGTTGTCTCGTTTTGCAAAGCTGTGTGTGCTCATCTCTGTTTGCCCACAGAAGACAGTTCAGATGAAGAGAACAGTCCAGTACTAAATAGGTGCACACGTAAGTTTGGCCCCTTATGGGGCCCCTAGTGGCCCTCACTGTTGCAGCAGGGGCCCTTCCTCCAGATCACTCCATTACACCACAGACACACTCCAACAGGGACGATATATATTTGAGTGATTCTTTAATTAGGACTGGGTTTTTTTTTTTTTCCCTAATTTTTGGAAGCTTTAAAAGGCAAAATTTGCCTTTCATGCATTCATGAATAAAAAAAAAAAATTCAAAAACATTTCAGCAACTTTCCACTATAATAAATTTATGAAAATAAATTTTACTTTTACCCTAGACCATGAAAATCAAATTTGTAATTATTTTATTTATGTGTGTATATACATATATGTATTTATGCACATATTTATTTCAAAGAATCACCAAACTTCCCTCTGTAATACATGTATGAAATTTGATCACAGAAATTATACCTTTTATATTTACCCTAGAAAAAAACAACAACAACAACACATTTTCAATTCTTTTGGTATTTATTCATTATTTTATAACAAACAAAAATCATTGTCCTCCATTACCATCACATTTAATGCCAAAATCCACTGTACTGTTGAACAGATGTAATACATGTTTTGAAATAAATAACACATATTTAAAGAAGTTTAATTATTTTTCAAGCTTTTAAGTAAAAGTATCCGTAACTGAAGAGTCACTCATTTATGCATGTTTGTGAGCTCATTTTAGCCCTTCATGTACTGCACCATTGAAACCTACTGATTTTAATTTTTTATAACTTCTACATTACATTCAACACTTCTAGATGAGTATGTGGTCTGATGTTGGTATTTAAATGATATTAGAGTTTAATCAAGGAGAGAATGTCATAAAACCCTCAGTTTGCCCTCTATTACTCTACAGAGCGAGTTCTGCATTCAATCTCTCCTCAAACAGACTCAATAGATGATATGAATGTCCTGCCTCAAGGCATTAAAAAAAGTATTGAGCCCTGTTTATGCTTTTATATTAATTTCATTTCACAATTTAAATCTTATAGATGGTATTCTCAGGTAAACTGAATAAATTCAAAAGTGACATTATAAGTTGCCTTTTCCTTTTTGTGGGTCTTTATTATTATTTACATGTTTCTTTACCCAAATAACAAAGAATTCTGTCTTGTCTTAAAGCTCATAAGGGCTTGCAGCGGTTCGAGGCTTTGGAGCACAGTGATTGGCTGAGCCCGGGACAGGCTGTGAGGGGCGTGGCTCCACGCCAGCGCTTCCTGTACATACAGATTGTCAGTAAGAAGGTCAGTTGGGTTGAATATAACCAGCTGTGATATGCATAAGCAACACACTATAAAACTCTCTTGCATGAATGTTTTCCTGTTAACCAGCTGCAACAGTCAACAGGATGTTTTGCTGCCCACAGTGAAATATCATTTGTCTGAAATGCCACACAGCTGCATATTAAACATTGAGTGTGTTCTAATCGGCTGTGATTGTGCAGCGAAGTGTGGATAGACTTTGGTGTGCAAGGTGGATTTGTGAGGTTTGTTCTTTCTGTTTTATATTATATTGCTATGTTTCCAGGTGACTCTGTACACATATAACTGGTCGGTGGATCTGGGCGTCTCTCTGAATCAGGGTCTGGTCAGACTGGTGCAGTGGCAGAACGCCCGCGCTCATGTGGTCAACTGCCTCCTGAGTCAGAAAATGGGCCTTTTCCATCATTACTGCTTCTCTGATACGCCTACACATGAGGACCTGAAACAGGTCAGTACAGAAACACACCGGCTGTGTTCTCAATGCAACACCAGCATACTGCATACTGCAATGATTAATTAGAAGCTGTATATGAAGCAATAAACATTTCTAATAGCAATTTGGCATGCTGTTGTCACACAATCTCATTATGCATGTTTAATTCAGCCAGTGATGTCCAATGAGATATTATACTGTGTGTGTGTGTGTGTGTGTGTATATATATATATATATATATATATATATATATATATATATATATATATATATATATATATACAGGGGTGCACATAAGTTTTTCAGCCTGGTTCTCATAAGAGAACCTGGAGATTTGGTTTGGTCCTCACACTGCATATAGCGCGACCCATTAAATATTACTTTAAAAAAGTAAATTAATAGTGATAATATTATTGCACTTTATTTAGTTTTTTTTTTTAACAAAATAATTAACTAAATAATAAAGTGTAATAATACTATTTAAAATTAAAGGGAAGTATTAAATACAAATACAATTATTTTATAGTAAACTTAAAAATGCTAATATTTAATACTACTACTACTTTTTTATATGAATTTTCATCATTTTCAAACTTAAAAGCACCATGCTTTTATTTTGGCGGTTTGCCGGCAAGTAAGTATACACGCTTCCGGGTTTAGCGCTGATGAGTGAAAGAGCGTCAGTGAATTAAATGTGACAGTTTTGCATCGTGCTTTGAAAACGGCATCGGATAGCCAAGATTTATGCTTTCAGTTTGAATAGAAATCTTATATAGTACAGTTTGTCGATCTAAAATGGTAATTGTGCATTAACAGCTGTCAACCATAGACTGTAAAAAAAGATGGACGACGCGTCTCCGCTTCCTTCCACTATAGCGAAATTGAAGCCAATACATCTCAGTATGGCTGTTGCCATCTTGAGTAAATGACATCATTTGGAGCCAGAGTCTGCGCAGTAGAGCTTCGTTTGGAGCCAGAGTCTGCGCAGTAGAGTCGTGAGGTGGAGCCGCGGAATCAAACTCCCGCAGACCCAATCAACAATAACGAAACGCCCCGTTTTTATAGCATCAAATTACAAGCTAAAATCAAACTTATCACAAAAACGAACAATTGAACATATGTGACCCTGGACCACAAAACCAGTCTTAAGTCGCTGGGGTATATTTGTAGCAATAGCCAATAATACATTGTATGGGTCAGAATTATCCATTTTTCTTTTATGCAAAAAATCATTAGGATATTAAGTAAAGATCATGTTCCATGAAGATATTTTGTAAATTTTCTACCGTAAATATATCAAAACTTAATTTTTGATTAGTAATATGCATTGCTAAGAACTTCATTTGGACAACTTTAAAGGCCATTTTCTGAGTATTTTGATTTTTTTGCACCCTCAGATTCCATATATTCAAATAGTTGTATCTTGGCCAAATATTGTCCTATCCTAACAAACCATACATCAATGGAAAGCTTATTTATTCACCTTTCAGATGATGTATAAATCTCAATTTTGAAAAATTGACACTTATGACTGGTTTTGTGGTCCAGGGTCACATATATCAGCATGATAACAACTACCTTAAATGACCAAAACCATATTTCGGAAAATTGTATTGGAAGTGTAATTTATTTTTTTATTTTGACTGAAGTCCCATTCGTTTATATGGAGAGGGCGGGGTTTATGACCTGTACTGCAGCCAGCCACCAGGGGGCGATCAAAGAGCCCGCAGCTTCACTTTTAAGCACGAGTAAGACACACCCGCTGTCAACCATGTCGGTACGCAAATGCGCTTTCAGAAGTTATTTGCACTGCGCATTTTTTATTTTGGTCACGAATGCAGACCTGCGTACCACTTATGTGCACCCCTGTGTGTGTATATATGTCTATATAATTTTTATTACATTTTAAAATCTAAAACTATAAAATTTAAGTGATGTTAACAGTTGACTGATATCATGATTCCTTAGTTTAGTTCAGTTTAGTTGCATTTGAAAGTCTGAATTTAGAATGGCATACTAGCATACTATTTTTATTTTTCTAAATGATGTCATACTTTGAACCGTAATACACTACTAGTTCGAAAGTTTAGGGTTGGTAAGATATTTTTTTGATGTTTTTGAAATAAGTCTCTTCTGCTCACCAAGGCTGCATTTATTTGATCAAAATTACAGTAAAATCAGTAATATTGTGAAATATTATTACAATTTCAAATAACAGATTTCTGTGTGAATACATTGTAAAATGTAATTTATTCCTGTGATCAAAGCTGAATTTTCAGCATCATTACTCCAGTCTAAAATTGTTCTAATATGCTGATTTGCTGCTCAAGAAGCATTTCTGGTTATTATCAATGTTGAAAACAGTTGTGCTGCTTCATATTTGAATTTATATATATATATATATATATATATTAAAAGAAAGAAAGAAGAAAAAAGGAAAGACATTTTTGTAACTTTATAAATGTCACTTTTGATTGATTTTATGCATCCTTGCTGAATAAAGGTGTTAATTTATTTTTTAAAAAAATGTACTTACTATTGAATGGTAGTGTACATACTGCTTTCTATCTTCTGTCAAAAATAGTAGGTAGTATGCCATTCTCAACATGCACACTCTGTAAGCTGTCATGGATTGCTGGACATTGTTTCGGATGAGCTTTTAGGACAGTGTGTGTTTGCACATTATAAGTACAGATAGCACTAGTGAGTTGGTTTAAGCAGCACCTGAGTGTCCGGCGCTCCCCGGGGCGGTCTGACATATCACACTGAGTGACGGACAGCTGTCACGGCCGCAGGGCAGGACGCTAATCACTCCAGCACACCTGCTAACACCAAACACCTGGAAACCATCCAGAGCGCTGGTCCTGCCGAAATCAGACATCACTGCGCTGCCAAAACAGTTTATTCCTGCCCAGAGTCGAGCTGGTTTGATCAGAGCAAATTGAATCATGCTGTGTTTTAGTTGTTTGCGGTTAATGCAGCAGAACATGTTTGTTGGTTCTGTCAGTAAAGAGCAGAAACCTTCTGTCGCGCCGTTCACTGTTATTGATTCAGTTATCAGCTGTTTGTCAAGATTTCGCACCAAATGTCAGGATGTATTTTGGGAAAGCAGACAGTTGGTGATGTCGTTATGGAGAGCTTTTTTGTTAAAGCTAAAGGCTTTTACTGGAACTGCTTATGACAGTCATGTGCCTGCATTGATGCTGACGCACAGACTTTTCTTATCACCATTTAAAGGGGTGATATCAGGAATTATAGTGCTTTTCTTACTAAAATAGTTAATGTACAATTAGTTGGTCATTACTGCAGGGCGATAGATAGATAAAATGATGGATGGATGGGTAGATAAAATTAGGGATGGATGGATAGATAAAAGCAGGGATGGATGGATAGATAAAATTACAGATGAATGGATGGATGAATGAAATTATATTTGGATCAATGAATAGATAAACTGATGGATGGATGGATAGATAAAATTATAGATGGATGAATGGATACATAAAATTATGGATTAATGGATGAATGGTTTTAATAGATATATATATATATATATATATATATATATATAGATAGATAGATAGATAGATAGGTAAAATGATGGATGGATAGATAAAATTATAGATGGATGATGGATAGATACATTTATGGATGGATGGATAGATAAAATTATAGATGGATGGATGGATGGATGGATAAAATTATAGATGGATGGATGCATACAGTAGAGAAAATGATAGATAGATAGATAGATAGATAGATAGATAGATAGATAGATAGATAGATATGAAAATATATGTAATATAGATAGATAATAAATGATTGAAAATAGAATAAATTAATATTTGATGTCCATTTCTTTATTTATTAAATTTTAAAAAATTAATTTTAAACTGCTTAAACAGCAGAGCATGGAATGCATGAATTAATAAAAATGTATTCCTTACATGTGATGTCAGTTCTTGAGCACTTTCCAAATGCAAATATGAAGTTATTATCTGGTTCAACACTCCATTATACAGTTCAGCGTGATTATATAAAAATATCTGCGCACCAAATGCCTCGTTGACCAATCAGAATCAAGCATTCCTGAGAGTGTTTTATACAGAATCCTGTTTTTGCAGCTGAGGAGTTTTCAGTCATATTCTTCTCAAAGTGAACCATATCTTTATTATACAGTATGTGCATGTCTATTTCAAGATGGAAATCATCTGAATGATAACTTGCAGGTGATGTGAGTCAGAATTTGAGTCTTGATTCAAGCTGCTAAATAATAAGTAAAATTCATAACCTTATGTTCAGTACTGGTTATTTGGACTACATTGATAAACTAGTTGATGCCGTTCTGGTTAACTTTGACCTCCGCATTATAGGTGAACTATAGGGAAAACAAACCAAATGCTACAAAACTTCTTTAAAAGACTTGTTTAAACTGATGCTTGTCTGTGTCTGTGTCTGTGTGTGGGAGCAGATAAACACAAACCCACTGAGATTCTTCTCCAGAATAAAGACGGTTCCCTCAGATATGATTAAGATGCGTTGAGTTTGCGGCAGAGAGTCAGTAGGGTTTGAGCGGTTGTTTGTTTCCTGACGTCCGGAGCTGTGGGTGAGAGCATCTGGAGTTTAGTCTGTCAGATGATGCGAGCTCTCTGGATGTTGCTGTTGGTCTGCGATGGCGGACAGACTCTTCTGAGGCCCTGGATAGTGAGCAGTGAGACGCAGACTCTAATAGCACTTTGTGTCTGTCCTTAAGGAAACAGATTGAGGGAGAGACGCCACAGAGATCTTCATTGTTCACTCTTCGTTTGATCCCTTCATGTCAGTCAGCCCCAGTCGGCTCTCTTGTTTGTGTTTTATACCTGTGTACATGAGAAAACAAAAAAAAGAAGAGAAATGTGATGGTGGGACTGATTTAGCTGCTGACTTGAATTTCTAAGTAGATTTATTTAGTGTGTTGCTATTGATTTGATCAATAATCAGCTAAATATTTTGATGATTAATGAAGTACCATAAACTCTTCAGCTTCAGTTCGTTCTCATCAGCACCCAGTACAAACTAAATTAGAATTGAAAGATACACAACTTCTACACAAGGTTGGGTTTGGTGTAAGTTTATTTGTTTGTTAATTTATTTATATATTTATTTATTTATTTATTTTTTTGTTCGCCAAGGCTGCATTTATTTGATATAAATATACAGTTAAAAGCTGTAATATTGTGAAATATTATTAAAATTTGAAATAAGTTTATTTCTGTTAGTGTATTTTAAAATGTAATTTATAAAAATGATAGTTCTGGTTCTTGATTCTGATTGGTTGAGCCGCTTTCGAAGCTGTGGTAAATTACTCTACAAACATGTGCAATTCCTTTGATCAAAGCTGAATTTTAAAATAAAAAAATAATAATAATAATATTGTGATGTATTGTCAAGTATGGTGACCCATACTCGAAATTGGTGCTCTGCGTTTAACCCATCCAAGTGCACACACACACACACAACACCGTGAACACACACCCGGAGCAGTGGGCAGCCATTGCTGCACCCGGGGAGCAATTAGGGGTTCGGTGCCTTGCTCAAGGGCACCTCAGTCGTGGTATCGAAGGTGGTGAGAGCGCTGTTCATTCACAATCCCCACCTTCAATTCCTGCCGGTGCGAGAATCGAACTGGCGACCTTCAGGTTACAAGCCCGACTCTCTAACCATTAGGCCACGACTGCCCAGAAAGAGAGTGACTGTTCCCGCCCAGTTTCGAACTGGGGACCTTTCGCGTGTGAGGCAAACATGATAACGTGTGAGGAAATCTGTAAGCAATTTTCAGCATCATTACTCCAGTCTTCAGTGTCACACGATCCTTCAGAAATCATTCTAATATGCTGATTTGCTGCTCAAGAAACATTTCTGATTATTATCAATGTTGAAAACAGTTGTGCTGCTTCTATTTTTGTAAAACCTGATGCATTTTATTCTTCGGAATTCTTTGATCAATAAAAACATTCAAAAGAACAGCATTTATTTAAAATATAAATCTTTTGTACTTTTGTAACATTATTAATCTTTACTGTCACTTATCAATTTAATGCATCCTTAATGTATGAAAGTGTTACCTTTTTGCAAAAAAAGAAAATACTGACCCCAAATTGCTGAACAGTAGTGTATGATTTCAAAACTTTCAAAACTTAAATCATTTTTTGGGGTTAAAATCTGCAGAGTTGACTATTCACTAAGCTCTGCTTTAGAAGTAATTACTGTAGTTTTAAAGTAGTTTTGTTTGTTGCTATAGTTTCTTGCACACACAACTCAAATTTGCATCATTACAAAATTTTAGCAACGTTTTGGTCAATTGACCTTCTTCAGGATTACACAAAGTTACAAAAAAGTTTTAGTAAGCCTAAGGAAAGCTGATTCACTGCAGTGTTGCTAGTAAAATTGTGTAATAATTTTGTAATGAGTTTGAGTTGTGTGTGTGTGATACTTTTTTTCAAGTATTGCAAATTATGCAAAAATATGGTAAACCATTGTTGCCATGTCACTTATAATAGTGGCACAAAGTACCCAGAGAAGATACAATGGTATTTTCTTATATTTTGGTAAAAATGGTATTTTAACTAAAGAGTTAACATTACCACAGTGAACATTAGGAACACTTTCAAATGAGACTATTCTCTCTCTTCAGTTGACTGAGTTTTTAATCACATTGCTGCATAATTTAGCAATTTCAGTAGATTAAAAATACATTGCAATATCACAAAGGTCAGTCCTGCAGTGTTAAGAGTACAGCATTCTTTAATTTTACTTTTTAATTAGAGTAAAAGAAGTTGTATATTTTTAAATGAGCTTATTTCTTATTATTTAACATTTGGGATTTAAAGCGATTTCTCATGGTCACAAACATGTTGTAGTCAGTCTCACACACACACACACACACACACACACACACTTTAGCATCTTATTGAAGCACAAATAGACTGAATATCTACATATAGAAAGTGAAGACCAGAACTTTTTTATTTCCTTGTCAGTGGCTCCACACTTTTAATCTGTTCTCTTAATGAATGCTAACAGAAGGCGGATCCAACATAGCAGAAAATTTGCCCTAACCGTCAATCATCTGTCAGAGTCCCAGGGGACGGAGTGCAGGCGCTTAAGTCCAGCATATTGGCCCGTCGGCCACATGGGCATCTGCTCCAGCTTCTTTTAGAAAAGCCTCCAACTCGCCCTGGAGGACTTTAACTAGTCTTCCAAACACTAACTCACCCAAAAGTTCCCACAAGAAGAGAGGCAAGGTCTTCAGAAGGAGTTTTGGTAGTTCTTGTGTCTTATGCTCTGATGGGGTTTTCTGTTTCTGCTCTGACGGCGATCAGCTGTTAATTGTTGGTCTTGAGGAAAGGCCCTCATCCTGGCGTGATCTCTGCGTGTCAGTGAGTTTAACGCTGATGAACACACACTGCCCATTTCGCCAAGTTTGACATCACTTCTCAGAGTGAGTTTCTGAAGGCTGATGAGAGCTGAGCTTTGAAATCACATGAAAGAGGCCTGGAGAATGTGAAGACCAGAGAGGGGAAATTCTGTTTTATGAAACACCACTGTTTTTTCTGTTTTTCGATCAGTTTATTTATGATCTCTTTCTTTCTTTCTTTCCATACTTTTGTTCATTCTTCTGTTAGTGCTTCTGTTTGTACTTTTTCTTAATTTCAGTCATTCTTTCTTTCTTGCTATTTTTTTTTATACCTTTAATTTCTTTCTTTTTTCTTTTTGTACTTGCATTCTTTTTTTCTTTCTTTTGTTTGTACTTTCATATACTTTTACATTCTTTTGTGGTTCTTTCATTATTTTTTTGTAAATATCTTTAATCATATGGTTTTTCTCGCTTCATATTTTTTAACAATCTTTTCATGGTTTTCCCAACTTTGTTTTTTTTCTGTTATTTTCTATATTTTTCTAATTTCTTTTGTTTATACATTTTCATACTTTTTCTTATTTCTATAGTTTTCTTTCACAATTTTTATTTTTTGTGATCTTTCTTTCTTTCTTTTGTTCATAATTTTGTTTGTATTTCTCTTAACTTCAGTCATTTCTTTGTTCATACTTTGTTCGCCAATTTTCATTTCTGTACATTTGTACTTGCTTTCTTTTTTATTTCTTTCTTTGTACTTTCTCTTTTTTTGGTAAATTTGTACTAACTTACTGGGAATTCAAGTAAAGCCAAGTTTTTTTGGTTTTTTTTGCCTTTTTTATTGGCTTCATAATTCTCTTTTAATACTTCTTATCATTTTTTTCTTTTTTCTTTTTCATTTTTTACTTTTTTCTCATTTGTATCAATTACTTTTTCATGTTTTTTTTTTTTCTTCTTTTTTTCTTGATGCTCATTCACTGAATGTGTTTAATTTGTTTGCCTTCTTATTATTTATCTGTCTCTTGTATGTATTTGCTTGTTTGCAGGAGCCCAACCCGTTCCTGAGCTCCACGATCGAGGCGGATGCTCTGCTGAGGAGTCCGGTTCCTCCGGCTGCGAGTAAGGATCAGGGTCGGATGGGCAGCTCTGCTCGTGCTCTTCCTCCTCTGGCCTTCCCCGGAGAACTTGTGCCCTTTGATGAAGCTCTGAGAGACGTGAACACAGTGAGGCCGCTCACCAGTCAGGACGGGCCCGATATAGTCGCTCGCCATGGAGCCCAGATACTGGAGGTCAAAGCCGCTGAACGCAGAGGTACACACAACTCACATCCACCATCACAGAGAGCACTCTGTTGAGGAGTCAAGAAAGAAAGAAAGACAGAAAATCACAACAAAGAAGAACAAAAGAAAGAAAAAAACTAAAGAAAAAAAAGAGTATCAACAAATGCAATAAGTATGAGAAAGAAAATGATTAAAAAAAGTATGAAAATAAATGAGAAAAATAAAAAAATGACAAAAAAATATGAATTCAAGAAAAAAAACTGGTTAAAAAAAGTATGAACGGAGAAATATAAGTATGCACAAATGTAAGTACAAAATAAAGTTAGACTTCCAAAAATAAAAGAACCAAAAAAATAATAAGTCCATTGTCCAAAACAGAAAAAGCTGCCATACTGATCTAATTTTTAGTGTTTAGAAAGAAAGAAAGAAAGTATACTGAAACATATATATATAAGTATGAACAAAGAAATAAAAGAGTGAAAAAAGCAAGTGCAATAATATACATATATAAAAAGGGTAAAAATATGAACAAAGGAAAGAAAGAAATGAAGAAAAAATACAAATAGGAGAAAGAAAGAAAGAAAAAGAAATGATTATGGCATAATTGGAATTGTGAACCTCAGCCACAGAGAGCATGTGATTTTTCTTGTGTTGCAGAGCTGGAGAGGCAGATGAAGATTGAGAATCTGTTTGTGACGTGGCAGCAGCGCTCAGCTCAGTCCAACATGCCCATCTCTGTGAGTTTACACAGACTCACCGGTGCACACAGGCTCTGCGTGTCTGATAATGTGTGATGGGTATTTTCCATCACATTCCCAGAGCATGATTTTCCCAGCGGCTCATCAGGTCTAGATTCGTCCCAGTGCGCGCGGATCCTCTGCCTCACACACACATGCAGATCTGCTTGGGTTTAATGAGATGTGGCGAGGACATTAGGAGATGCTGTAGTGTGTGAGATGTCTCTGTCATTCGTTGTGATCGCGCTTCCTCTGAATCCACACTGAAGGCTCTTTCACACTGCTGAGATTCAGACAAATATGTTATTACTGTACTGCAGGTTATAATCCATATTGTGCAGGTCACCACTACTGTAAGTGCAATACTATTCAAAAGTTTGGGTTTGAAAGAAATGAATACTTTTATTCTTCAAGGTCGCTTTAAATTGATCAAAAGTGACAGTAAAGACATTCATATTGTTATAAAAGATTTCTATTTCAAATCAGTGCTATTTTTTGAACTTTCTATTCATAAAAGAATCCTGAAAAATAAAATGTTTGACAGCTCCCATAAAAATTTTGGGCAGCACTGTTTTCAGCATTGATAATAATCAGAAATGTTTCTTGAGCAGCAAATCAGCATATTAGAATGATTTCTGAGAGATCATGTGACACTGTAGACTGGAGTAATGATGCTGAAAATTCAGCTTTGAATCACAGGAATAAATTACATTTTACAATATAGTCACATAGAAAACCATTATTTGAAATGATAATAATATTTAACAATATTAGTCAATCAAACTTTATTACAGACTCAAGGTCCAGATTTAAGAAAGACAATAGACAACACATACAACCCATAGCATCCATCACAGACATAAAGAGTTACAAAATACAGCAATACCAGTGTCTCCACAGCTTTGACTGATACCGTGTAGTACTAACCCCTATATTTGATAAACCCACAATAATCTCATTTTTAGAAGCATTAAGCCGACAGATAAATCTATACATAAGATTTCGTAACAGTGCTTTAAAAGTGATTACTCTTGCACTCACAAACATTTCACTTGCACTATGCCATCTAGGTCTCCTTAGTAAGATTCTCATTGCATCATTATAAGCTACTTGCAGCTTCTGTAAACTAGATGCTCTGTAGTTACACCACAAATGAGCAGTATAAAGTGTTGTACAATATGCTTTAAAAAGTGACACCTTCACCTCATCTGAACAGAAACTAAACTTACGTAAAAGTATATTCGCCTGCATATAAGATTATAAATTCATAAGATTAGTGTTTTCACTGTATTTTTATTCAAATAAATGCAGCCTTGGTGAGCAAAGGAGACTTCAAAATATAAAAAATCTTACTGACCTCTTTGAACTGTAGTGTATATTCACAGTATACTGTATACTGATTGTAAATTTTCCAGATACACACCATTGGTTAATTCAATGTGTTGGACAGGTTTTGATCAATGTTTTGAAAACACCACAGACTTTTTAGGATAACATCTGCATATTAAACTGGGATGCAAATGTATTTACACACTGAAAATGTGACACACTTCACTTTTATAAAACAATAGCTGTTCCTGCAAACAGGTTTTTTAATCTGGAAACGCTCTCTCTTTGTCTGGTGTGTGTCTGTGTTCAGGTGGCGGATCTAGACACACTGAAGCAGTCCTCTCGACTGGTCCATTACTGCGCCACTCCGCTGCTCTTCGACCCCGTCTTCCGGAAACAGATTCAAGAGGAACAGCTGCCTCAGCCACAGATGAAGGTCTGTCTCTCTCTTCCTCTTCATCTTCCTCATCCTGCTGAGTCTGTCTGCTGGTTCACACTGGAGTAAACCCATTTATAAAAACAAAACAAAACAAAAAATCTTAGGATGATAACATTAACAACAACACTAATGTTATAAAATAATACTAATGTTGTAAAATACTAATGATAATAACCATACGCATGAAGCATATAATTCCATTGTGAGTTCATAAGATTTCTTTTTTGTTTTATTTTTGTTGTTGTTGTTATTTTTATTATAATTTGTTATTATTTAACCTTTATTAGTTTTTTATCTTTATTGATGTAATATAAATAATATTATTAGTTATAATTTTATTATACATTTATTTTAGAATTTTCTATATATATTTTGTAATTGTATTATATATTTTTTAATTTATTGTATTTAATTTATTGTTATTACTTTAATATTAAGAAAAATAATCATAATAATTTTTTAAAAATGTTAATATTTTGATTAATCAGAAATGTGAACCATATAATTCTAGTGCGAGCACATAAGATTTATTTATTGTTTGTTATTAATATTATTATTATTATTATCTCAGTCTAAATGCAAAACAGGTAAAAAATAAACAGTAAATATCAGTTCTATGTTATGACATGTGTCAGGTGTGATAATGAGCACACGTGTGTCAGCATAGTACCAGAATAATCATGATTATGTGGTCGTTTGTCAGTTGTTGATAATGGAGGTGAGATAGAGGTGAGTCTCAGCCTCAGTTGGCTTTCTCACAGATGTCTCATCTGATGTACAAAAAGTGTTTGGACACCGCGTTTAAAATGTCATTCAGTGCCATGCGTTAGAGAACAAAATGTCAAAGCAATGGGGATTTACATTTATATAAACTTAGCTCAAGCACACTGTGCACCTCTGTACTCCACGTTTTCTCTGAATTCTAGGTTGACCAACACTAAATGTCACATATCAAAACAGACTGCGATTGCTCAATTTTCTGGCTCAATATGGAGCAGACTTTATGCTGACAGTCAAAAGTCTGTCTGCGTAGTGAATTGAGTTCAGATTTCACCCGTTCAGTGTCTTTTCTGCTTCACTGTCTGGCTCTCTCTCGTTCTCGGCTTACAGAAGCGGCATCGCTCCAGTGACTCTACAGCGTCCGGGCGCGCTCGCAGCTACAGCACGGATTCTGCAGACATGCTGCCGAGTCGTCTGAAGGAGGAGCCGTGGCTGCAGGAGATCTCCAGCATGTTCCTGCAGCAGTATGTGCAGTACCTGCAGAGCATGGGCTTCATCCTGGTGCAGGTCCGGCCGCAGTCGCCCGCACGCAGGTCTGTGTCCCGCAGAAAAACACCTCAACCGAACATTCAAGTCGTGGTGGAAAGATCAGATTTGAGCTGATTGCGCATGAACGTCTCTACACTGTAAAAAATAAATAGTTTAGAAAATGTAAAAAAAAATAAGGCTACTTGATGCAGTAAGACTTTTGAGTTCTCTCAACCACAGTTTGTAGTTCTTCTCAGTAAAGATACTTTGTTTACAACGTAAATTTGTTTGTTCGTGCAATGCTGATTGTCTCATTTTGCTAAGAGAAAAATTATTGTCACAGCAACTGAAACAACAGTTTAATAGCTTTTACGTCATCCAGCGACAGTAAGTTCAAGAATAAGTGCTTTTTGCAGGAGCCGGTTCTCTGTACAGTGTGTGTGATGTGCTAATGTTGGACACACTGCATTAAGCAGCAGGAGCGTGTGATTCAGTCTGAACGGCAGCATGAGGGCCGCATTACTGACGGGGTCAGACGCCCGGCGGGCCGCACACACTCACACTCTCACTCTCGCTCTCTCTCTCTCATTCTCTCTGCAGCATCGCTCGAGCCCGAGCCGCCATGTTGAGTTCTTTGTCCACCGAAGGCAGATCTTCCTTCTCCTCTTTCTCATATAATAAGCAGAAGAGTGAAGACAGCCCGAAGGTACTTTATCTGCTCATCCATATTCAACCCTTCAGTCACACTCCAGTTTTTCTTAATTCACATCTGCATTTCACATACGTTCGTCTGTGCGCATCACAGTTCAAACACACACACACTCGCCCTGAATAAAGGCAAAAACACTGAAAATCAAATCTTTAAATAAAAAGGCTGTTCAATAACACCTTAAATGAATAATTCATCATATTCATCAAATTTTGGTCATTTTTTTTACATTCCTTTTCAGTAGTTTTTATTATATCATTAGATTTAAAATGAGTGTTTGGTAACAAGACACACAAACATGTTTAAATTGTTTAATGCAATTAATTAAAAAAACAGAATGGTTAAAAATGAAAATAACAAAATGTGAAAACCACTTTTTAATATTAAAAATAATATGTAAAATCATTGTTTTTATAATGTGCAACACATACATTTCTGATTTTTTTTTAATGTTTTTGAAAGATGACCCTTACGCTCATCAAGACTGTATTTGTTTGAGTAAAAATACAGTAAAAATAGGAATATTGTGAAATATTGTTACCATTTAAACTAACTGTTTTCTATTTGAATGTATTTTAAGATCTAATTTATTTCTGTATACAAAGCTGAATTTTCAGCAGCCATTTATTATTATTATTATCAATGTTGAAAACAGTTGTGCTGCTTCATATTTTTGTGGAAACTGTGATATATTTTTTCAGGAATCTTTGATGAATATATAATAATTATTTAAAATATAAATCTTTTATAACATTATAAATGTCTTTACTATCACTTTTGAACAGTTTAATGCATCTTTACTATAAAAAAAATCTTACTGACCCTAAAATTGAAACAGTAACACTGCAATAGAGAATGGCTAACACACACTGATTGTGTCCTTTCTGCATCTCTCAGCAGAGCAGTACATCGAGCTCGACCTCGTATCACCTGCAGAGGGCGCTGCCGGGAGGAATCGTGCTGATGGAACTGGCTTTTCAAGTGAGAGCTTCATCTGTCTGCGTATCTCACATAGAATCGGCCTCTTAGCACATCAGCTGAGAGCAAACGCTTTGCTTTTCACAGGAACGCTGTGAAAGTCTCAGTGGATGTCGAGGAGAGAGATGTTTAATGGATCCTGCGTCTCTCTCGCGCTATTTATGCTTATTAATATTTGAACACGCAGAATCAACAGCAAGGAAACACTGCGTCATCATCTGATCTCCAGCCCTGCTCATGTCCAATATCCCCCTCAATTCAGTTTCAAATGCATTTAATGGCATGACATGATTTTTATATCAGGGCTGTCAAAGTGAACATGTTAACATATGTGATTAAAAATGGTTTTATTCTGTTCTGTGTGAATTACTAATTATGAATTCTGATTGAAATCTCTGTTTACCCATGAGTAAAACACCAGGCATTCATAGAAATTGAGTCAGATGTGCCAGTGGCAAAAATACAAGTCCATTAATTATGCTGAAATTTGTTTTTATTTATTTATTTATTGCATTTTCAGTTGCATTTCTTGTTTAGTTCACTAATAATTCTAATAATTGTAATTACCCTAACCCTAAGTAAGGCTCCAAAATAATGGGATTGTTTTAATAAATGGGTTCAGAATATTATATATTTATTTGTTTGGTGAAAAGTGTTTCTGTCTCACAGATGATTATAAGTGAGAGTTAAAGGGGTTAAAGTGATTGCAAAGACTTCTTTATTTGTTTAGTTTGCTAATCATTATTATAATAATAGTACCATAGTGTGCACAGACGAATCGTGTCCAGGCTGAATTAAGAAAGTAAATGGAGCCATTTTGATTTATTTCGTCTTATAAGCTCCTCCTGAATATGTTGAACAAAGCAGTGATGAATTTATCTGCAGCTGATGCATAAGTGTTCCTCTGCTAACGCACAATCTTATTCTGACTCTGTTGCAGGGCTGTTATTTCTGCGTGAAGCAGTTTGCATTAGAGTGCTCGAGGATTCCCATGGGTCAGACGGTTAATTCTCAGGTAACGGCATCTGCGCATTAAAAACAACAGACAAGAAGGGAAAGTGAGAGTAAACGAGGTGTTTAAGAGTTTGTGCTGTATTTCTGCGCATCTGTTGTAAGTGCCTGCTTGTAATCTCTGTGGATGTTTAATATGAGCAACAAGCAGCAATGCCTCCTTTGTTAGCAGGATTCACTGGTCAAATGTCTGTCTCTTTCTCTCCGATGGCGTATTTAATGTGCAGCGGGTCCAGGTTGGCTCTAAATGAGGAGTAATTAAGTGTAAATATTTGTAAATCTCCAGATGTTTCTCAGCAGGAGGGCTCTGATTTCTTCCAGAAGCCCATAAGGTGTCTCCAATCACAGCTGCTCATATCCAGCAATTAAGTCATTAGCGTGTTTGTTTGGATGTTTGTAAGTGCAGATTCTTCAAACTGAGCTTGAGGGCGAACAGGCATAAAAGTCACAAGGAATCAGTAATGAAAATTCATCAACTTAAAACTGTTCTATAGTAGAATCAGAATCCATAGTATTCGACTGCATTAACAAACATTGCCAGCTGCCAATTTTTTTTTTCTTTTCATAAGGAATACACAGTCAAGTTGCGTTATTGTTAATTATTTTGCTATGTTAATACTACTATTTGTTCTTGGAGAACCAAATATATCCACTTACCGTAGAAGGACAAAGTAACATTTTCATCAAGACTCCATAGTGATCAAATTCACCATGAAAATCAGCAAATCATCTTGAAGTCAGGCATCTTACACCTGTATTTAAAGGTCGTTGTCAGGAAACTGTGCCATTTGTACCAGAAAATTGTTCTTCTAATAAAAAAGTACATTTGAAAAGGTTATTGATGAATATTTTTAAATCTCGGACTCAAAATATTAGTGCCGTTTTGCCATTAGTGAATCTTATGACAATGCTTTTTCCCTAGTGGTCGACAAATATGATTGTTATGGTTGTTGTTTTCTCACAGTTGCAGTAGCAAGAGTTATTTATTTTCATTAAAGCAATGAGAACGTCCACTTTATCCTTCTGCAATAAGTGGATGTATTTGGTTCTCCAGGAACAAAAACACAGCATAAAAACATGAACATAGCAGAATAATTAACAATAACTTGATTGTTCATTCCTAATGAAAATGTGATTGACATGAAGGTTTAAAAATAACAGCGGGACACGAGTGAGACACAAAGGTTAAAAAATGACAAGTGAAATGAGACCAAAAATAATTTAAAACAATAAACATTTTAAAAAGTTTTAAAAAGTATAAAATAGAAAAACAGTAATACTAAATAAAACAAAAATTGGAGATGAAAAAAAAAATTGATGTTGAAAATCAAAAAACAATTACTTAAACTTGCAGTGTTATAAGACATTACAAGAAAGCCAGACTAAAAAGATGTTTTTAATTTAGATTAATATTAATGTAAAAAAACAATTGCATTAATATTTTTTATATGAATTATATTTGTTATTCAGACCTAATTTCAATTTAAACAAAATGTGTATATATAAAAGCAATATTTATTTTACTGTAATATTTATTTGAAGCTATGCTTTCACAACTACTAATACTCCTCCAGTCACTGTAGCACCAGATGAAGCTGATTTTGAAGTGGCACTGGACGCCATGGGAATACGTTCTATTTATCTGACATTTATCAATTGGGAACAGTGGGAATAGATCACGATGTAACAGGAGCCATAAGAAGCGGATATTTGGCAGAGTTATAGAGTGAAAGGTCACGCCTGCTTCTCATCTATACAGACTGCACATGCCTCATGCTCATCATTATTGATCATCTCATGTCACTTCCTGTCACACCCCCTTATACATTAGCGCAGTCTGACAGTCAGCTTGTGCATGCGTGTTTTGTTCATTTGTGTAAATTGACTTCTAACCTCTCTGTGTGGCATGTTTCTCATCTGTCTGTCTCTGTTTGTGTGTGTTATCTTCTGTGTCTGTGTGTGTCTCACTGTCCTGCATATTGCGTGTGTGTGTGAATGTTAATGTGTGTGTGTCTAGTCCCATCTCACCCTTTCTTTCCATCAGGACTCTCTTCTCAACAAAGCTCCTAGCCAGCCGTTCCCTGAGGCGCCCACGGCCTCTGACTCTGCGGTATGTCTCTGTATCCTCGGGGCGGGGCTCGTCTCCCACCAATCAGGCTTCAGTCTTTCCCTCAGACTCCTCCCCCATGTAGTGCCTGGCTCCTCCCTTTCCTATTGCGGCCCCAATCACACCTTTTTGTGCGGTTCTTTGTCAAAAATCAGATGATTCCTTTCCATGTGTTTGTCAGTGATGCATCTTGGAAAGTCTTTGAGATGCTGGTGAATGTGGCATCTTCTGGGAGGTCACGGGGTTGCTGCTCTTGCAGCTCTGATAGGCCAATGATCTCTTTTTATCTTTGCTCAATGATTATCCCTGATTTTCTTCCGCTCTTGTTGCATCTTGATTTGGATCTGCTTGTTTCCTTTTAAGGGAACCGTCAACTATAATTCTGAGGCAGTTCAATATATATATATATATATATATATATATATATATATATATATATATATATATATATATATATATATAATTTTTTTTTTTTTTTTTTTTTTTTTTTTTTTTTTATAGACAAGCAGAAGTAACAAATCTGATAATGCTAATTTTCTTTCATTTCACTTTGTAATTTTTTGGCTAATTTGGAGCATTCATAATTTGCTTTTCACAACTAAGCTGTTTCAAAATGAGGAAATCACAAATGCCATCTTCAAGTGGAGCGTTTCCACTTTGTCTTGATTGCTTCCGCTTGAAACAAGATAGGAAACAAAAGACTTAAAGTCAGCATAAATTCTTTGCTCAGCCTGTTTTACTTCCAAAATCTGGTGTATAGAAAATGTAGTGTGCGAATTGAATGGATTGTAAAAAGTGGAATTCATGATATTGACTTTAAATAACGTGCAGCTAATTTTTGGATTACACTTTATTTTAAGGTGACATTGTAACCGTGTAATTACACAAATAAGTAATGAGTAAGCATGTACTTACTATATGGTTAATATTAGGGCTACACTGGGGTTAGGGGTTACACTGTATTAAACAGTGTCCTTGTGTTACGTCCTCCCCTTTCAAACTAGGGGTATCGGGAACGACGAACAATAAACAATGGAGAGACTAGTTTGAATTTTAAACTGGCTGAAATGCCCTCTTTTTTATTTTAACCCAAGGAGTTCAAAAAGAAGCAACAAAAAAAAATATATACAAAGAAAATATTACCTCGGGAGGAGGGCCCGAACCAAAATAACCCAAAAATACCTCTACCTAAATAGAAAGATACCTATTAACTTACCTATACTTAAAAGAAAATAAACAAAACTACATATAACTTCCCTCACTCCCTAACTAATAAATAAACAGGAGAAAACGAATGGGTATCCTCCACCCTACATTACCCAAACAGAACTCTTAACAAATAATTAAAGAAAACATCAAAGTTACTCATCAAAGAGTGCAACCAGCGCGATAAGCGCTTATGGGCTTGGAGAGCGGAACAACCTCAAACGCCGCGATGTCTCTCTCCTTTCCCACACATTCTCTGCCATTCTTATGCTGGAAACCAGCAAACACGCACCAATCAGGGCGTGGTCCGTGCACACAGGTGGATGAGCGCAGATGATCATCATTAACCTATTAGGCACAAACACACTAGAAAAGAGAAGTGAAAGGGAGAGAAAGAGAACAACAATACAACCACCAATAACACTCTTTATATAAATAAAAACAAAAATGAATACGTCATTAGACGTAACACTTGTTACAGTGTAATTATACATTCAAGTACTGAGTAATATTAATGAACAACATGTAATTACTATAGGGTTAGAAGTAGGGTTTGATTTAGGGTTATCGCATGTAATTATGCATAATTTACTATTATTTCTATAGTAAGCACATGTAACGTGTAACAAGGATGCTAAAATAAAGTGTTACCGTGTTTGGTTTAGGGTTAATTACTTGTGATTATGCATAATTTACTGTTGTTACTACAGTTATTGCATGTAATGTGTAACAAGGAAACTAAAATAAGGTGTTACCAGGTTTGGTTTAGGGTTAGTTGCTTGTAATTATGCACAATTTACTGTTATTACTACAGTAAGTACTTGTAACGTGTAACAAGGACTCTAAAATAGTGTTACAGGGTTTGGTTTAGGGTTAATTGCAATTATGCATAATTTACTTTTGTTATTATTATAGTAAGCACATGTAACAAGCACACTAAAATAATGTGTTACCAGGTTTGTTTTAGGGTTAGTTACTTGTCATTATGCATAATTTACTCTTATTACTACAGTAACTTCATGTAACGCATAACAAGGATACTAAAATAAATTGTTACAAGGTTTGTTTAGGGGTTTATTGCTTGTAATTACACATAATTTACTGTTATTATTACAGTGCATGTAACCTCTAACTATATCACCTTAAAGGAGTAGTTCACTTCCAGAACAAAAATTTACAGATAATGTACTCACCCCCTTGTCATCTAAGATGTTCATATGTCTTTCTTTCTTCAGTCGTGAAGAAATTGTTTTTTGAGGAAAACATTTCAGAAATTTTCTCCATATAGTGGACTTCTGTGGTGCCCGCGAGTTTGAACTTCCAAAGTGCAGTTTAAATGCACCTTCAAACGGCTCTAAACGATCCCAGCCGAGGAAGAAGGGTCTTATCTAGCGAAACGATCGGCCATTTTCTAAAAAAATGTACAATTTATCTTCTTCACCTCAAACGCTTATCTTGTCTAGCTCTGCGTTAACTCTGTGCATTCCGGTTCATGACAGGTTATGTCGAAAACCTCCCATATCATTTTCTCCTCCAACTTCAAAATCATCCTAAATCATCCTACATCGCTGTTTTACCTTTTTT
>JAFVLL020027478.1:47384-64682 GCA_021397915.2 Tor tambroides
TTTTTTTTTTTTTTTTTTTCTAAAGGCTGTCATACTTTGAACACTAATACACTACTAGTTTGAAAGTTTAGGGTTGGTAATTTTTTTGATATTTTTGAAACAAGTCTCTCTTGCTTGCCAAGGCTGCATTTATTTTATCAAAAATGCAGTAAAATCAGTATTATTGTGAATTATTATTACAATTTCAAATAACAGATTTCTATGTGAATATATTGTAAAATGTAATTTATTCCTGTGATCAAAGCTGAATTTTCAGCATCATTACTCCAGTCTTTAGTGTCACATGATCCTTCAGAAATCATTCTAATATGCTGATTTACTGCTCAAGAAACATTTCTGATTATTATCAATGTTGAAAACAGTTCTGCTACTTCATATTTTTCGTTTTATATATATATATATATATATATATATATATATATATATTTTCAGGATTCTTTGATAAATGGGAAGTTCAAAAGAACAGCTTATATTTGAGATAGAAATTTTTTGTAACTTTATTAATGTCACTTTTGATCAATTTTATGCATCCTTGCTGAGTAAAGGTGTTAATTTATTATTTTAAAAAAATTATTACTTAGTATCGAAAGGTACGTTACTGTTTTGTATCTTCTGTAAAAAACAGTAGGTAGTATGTTATGTCATGGATTTCTGGACATCGTTTCGGATGAGCTTTTAGGACAGTGTGTGTTCGCACATAAGTGCAGATAGCACTAGTGAGTTGGTTAAGCAGCACACGAGTGTCCGGCGCTCCCCGGGGCGGTCTGACACATCACTCTGAGTGACGGACAGCTGTCACGGCCGCAGGGCGGGACGCTAATCACTCCAGCACACCTGCTAACACCAAACACCAGGAAACCATCCAGAGCTCCAGTCCATCACTGCAATGCCAAAACAGTTCATTCCTGCCCGGATTCAAGCTCGTTTGATCAGAGCGAATTGAATCACGCTGTGTTTTAGTAGTTTGCGGTTAATGCAGCAGAACATGTTTGTTGGTTCTGTCAGTAAAGAGCCGAAACCTTCTGTCGCGGCGTTCACTGTTATTGATTCAGTTGTCAGCTGTTTGTCAAGATTTTGCACCAAATGTCAGGATGTATTTTGGGAAAGCAGACAGTTGTTGATGTCGTTATCGAGAGCTTTTGTGTTAAAGGCCTTTAACGGAACCGCTTATGACAGTCATGTGCCTGCACTGATAATGACACACAGACATTACTGATCGACATTTTAAAAGGGCAATATAAGGAATTTTAGTGCTTTTTTAATAAAATAGTTAAAGTACAGTTAGTGGGTCATTAATACAGGGCTATTGTAATGATATATAGACTATCTATCTATAGATCGATGGATAGATGGATGGATAGATGGATCGATAGGTAAATAGAGATGGATGGATGGTCGGTTGGATGGATGGATGGTCAGTTGGATGGATGGATGGATGGATGGTCGGATGGATGGTCGGTTGGATGGATGGATGGATGGATGGTTGGTTGGATGGATGGATGGATGGTCGGTTGGATGGATGGATGGATGGATGGATGGTCGGTTAGATGGATGGATGGATGGATGGATGGATGGATGCAGGTGACGAGTTCGATTTGGAGTCAGTTCATTTATCAGATTAGGTTTGTTTCAAGCTGGTAAATAATTGTGAGTTTTGAATGATTCGTTTAAAGAGTAAAATTCATAATCTCATTAACAGTACTGGTTAATTGGACTACAACACTGATGACGTTCTGGTTAACCTTGTCCTCAGCGTTATGGGTAAACATCAGGGAAAACAAACCAAATGCTACAAAACTTCTTTAAATGACTTGTTTAAAATGGTTCTTGTCTGTGTCTGTATGGGAGCAGATAAACACAAACCCACTGAGATTCTTCTCCAGAATAAAGATGGTTCCCTCAGATATGCTTAAGATGCGTTGAGTTTCCGGCAGACAGTCAGTAGGGTTCGAGCCGTTGTTTGTTTCCTGACGTCCGGGGCTGTGGGTGAGATTATCTGGAGTTTAGTCTGTCAGATGATACGAGCGCTCTGGATGTTGCTGCTGGTTTGCGACGGTAGACAGACTCTTCTGAGGCCCTGGATAGTGAGCAGTGAGACGCAGACTGTAATATCACTTTGTGTCTGTCCTTAAGGAAACCGAGTGAGGGAGAGAGGCCACAGAGATCTTCGTTGTTCGCTGTTCATTTGATCTCTTCATGTCAGTCAGCCCTGTCGGCTCTTTTGTTCGTGTTTTGGACCTTCGTGTATGCGTACGTGAGAAAACAAAAAAAGAAGAGAAATGTGATGGTGGGACTGATTTAGCTGCTGACTTGAGTTTCTAAGTAGATTTGTTTTGCTTAGAGCATCGCTATTGATTTGATCAGTAATCAACTAAATAATTAATTTAATTACCATAAACTCTTCAGCTTCAGCATGTTCTCATCAGCACTCAGTACAAACTAAATTATAATTGAAAGATACTACTGTTTGAAAGGTTGGGATTGGTATAAGTTTTTTTTTTTTTTTTTTTGTTTATTTATTATTTAAGTCTTTTGTGCTCATCAAGACTGCTTTTTTTAATCAAAAATACAGGTAAAAACTAATTGTGAAATATTATTAAAATGTGGTGTTATTATATTATTAAAATTCACATAAGTACAGTATGTGAATATTGTAAAAGGTAATTTATTCCTTTGATCAAAGCTGAATTACTCCAGTCTTCAGTGTCACGTGATCCTTCAGAAATCATAATAATATTCTGATTTGCTGCTCAAGAAACATTTCTGATTATTAGCAATGTTGAAAACAGTTGTGCTGCTTCATATTTTTGTGGAAACTGATACATATTATTTTTATTTTTCAAAAGAATGGCAATTATTTGAAATATCAAACTTTTGTAACATCATTAATCTTTATTGTCACTGATCAATTTAATGCATCCTTAATGAATAAAAGTATAACATTTTTGCAAAAAAAAATATATATATATATACTATATATATATGTGTATATATATATATATGTGTATATGTGTGTGTGTGTGTGTGTGTGTGTATATATATATATATATATATATATATATATAATATATTGCAAAATATCCAAAAAGATGGTAAATCATTGTTGCCATGTCATTTATAATAGTGGCACAAACCTAGTGAAGATACTATGGTATTGTCTTGTTTTTTGGTAAAAATGGTATTTTAACTGAAGAGTTAACATTATCATAGTCTCATTTGAAAGTGTTCCTAATGTTCACTATTCTCTCTCTTCAGTTGAACGAGTTTTTAATCATGTTGCTGCATAATTTAACAATTTCAGGAGATTAAAAATACATTGCAGTATCACAAAGGTCAGTTCTGCAGTGTTAAGAGTACCGCGTTCTTTAATTTAACTTTTTAATTAGAGTAAAAATGTTATATATTTTAAGATTAACTTATTTCTTGTTATTTAACATTTGGTATTTAAGCGATTTCTCAAGGTCACTAATATGTTTCAGTCACACACACACACACACACACACACACACACACTTACTCTATCATGTTACTGAAGCACAAATAAACTGAACATCTACATATAGAAAGTGAAGGCCAGAACTCTTATTTCCTCGTCAGTGGCTCCACACTTTTAATCTGTTCTCTTAATGAATGCTAACAGAAGGCGGATCCAACATAGCAGAAAATTTGCCCTAACCTTCAATCATCTGTCAGAGTCCCAGGGGGCGGAGTTCAGGCGCTTAAGTCCGGCTTATTGACCCGTCGGCCACATGGGCATCTGCTCCAGCTTCTTTTGGAAAAGCCTCCAACTCGCCCTGGAGGACTTTAACTAGTCTTCCAAACACTAACTCACCCAAAAGTTCCCACAAGAAAAGGGCAAGGTCTTCAGAAGGAGTTCTGTTAGTTCTTCACTCTGATGCTCTGATGGGGTTTTATATTTCTGCTCTGATGGCGATCAGCTGTGTGTTAATTGTTGATCTTGAGAAAAGGCCCTCATGCTGGCGTGATCTCTGTGTGTCAGTGAGTTTAACGCTGATGAGCACACACTGCCTCACATCTCAGAATCTGTGAGTGAGTTTGTGAAGGCTGATGAGAGCTGAGCTTTGAAATCACATGAAAGAGGCCTGGAGAACGTGAAGACCAGAGTCTCACACAGAGGAAATTCTGCTTTCACAAACACCACTGGTTTTTCAGTCTGTGATTAATCAATTTATGATCTTTCTTTCTTTCTTTCTTTCTTTCTTTCTTTCTTTCTTTCTTTCTTTCTTCCTTCCTTCCTTTCATACTTCTGTTTGTGCTTTTTCTTAATTTCATTCTTTTGTTTCACCCTTTTATGCCTTTCTTTAAATTGTACTTGCTTTTTTCTTTACTTGGTTACTATATATTATTTTGTGGTTATTTCTTTGTTTTTTGTAAGTAACTTTAATTCATGTGGGGTTTTTTTTCTTCGCTTCGTAATGCTCTTTTCATACTTCTAAACTCCTGTTTGTTTTTCTTCTGTTCTTTAATTCATACTTTTCCATATTCATACGTTTCTATGACATTTATTTTCAAACTTTTTTGTATAATTTTCTTTCGCAATTTTTCCATTATTTTTTTGTGATCTTTTTTTCTTTCTTTCTTTCTTTCTTACTTCTGTTTGTATTTTTCTTAATTTCATTAATTTTCACCCTATTTATATTGTTTGTATTTTCAAATGCTTTTTATTATATTTTGGTTCTTTTGTTGTTGTTTTTTTTTGTTTTTTTGTAAGTTTGTATTTTTACTTTTGTGCAGACTTTTTTGTTTGCTTCATAATTTTTTTTTCATATTTCCTTTTTTCTTGATACTCATATGTTGATATAATATAATTATATGATATAATATGTTTACCTTCTTATTTATTTATCTGTCTCATGTATGTATTTGCTTGTTTGCAGGAGCCCAACCCGTTCCTGAGCTCCACGATCGAGGCGGACGCTCTGTTGAGGAGTCCGGTTCCTCCGGCCGCGAGTAAGGATCAGGGTCGGATGGGCAGCTCTGTACGTGCTCTTCCTCCTCTGGCCTTCCCCGGAGAGCTCGTGCCCTTTGATGAAGCTCTGAGAGACGTGAACACCGTGAGGCCCCTGACCAGTCAGGATGGTCCCGATATAGTACATCGCCATGGAGCCCAGCTACTGGAGGTCAAAGCCACTGAACGCAGAGGTGCACACACACATCAACACACATCACAACTCACATCCTCCATCAACACACACACAACTCACATCCACCATCAACACACACACAACTCACATCCTCCATCAACACACACAACTCACATCCACCATCAACACACACACAACTCACATCCTCCATCAGCACACACACACACACACACGCTCACATCCTCCATCAACACGCACACACACACACACACAACCTACATCCTCCATCAAATATTAACATAACCATAACCACCATCAACACACACACAACTCACATCCACCATCAACACACACAACTCACATCCACCATCAACACACACACAACTCACATCCTCCATCAGCACACACACACACACACACGCTCACATCCTCCATCAACACGCACACACACACACAACTCACATCCTCCATCAACACACACACAACTCACATCCACCATCAACACACACACAACTCACATCCACCATCAACACACACACAACTCACATCCTCCATCAACACGCACACACACACACAACTCACATCCTCCATCAACACGCACACACTCACATCCTCCATCAGCACACACACACACACACTCACATCCTCCATCAACACGCTCACATCCACCATCAACACACACACAACTCACATCCACCATCAACACACACAACTCACATCCTCCATCAGCACACACACACACACACACACACACACACACACACAAAAACAGTATGAAAAAGTATGAAAAGAGAATTATGAAGCAAAACATGTAATTGTAAGTATGAATGGAAGTTACATAGTAAAAACAATGAAAGAACCTCAAAATAAGTATATGAAAGTATGAACAAAACAAAAGAAAGAAAGAAAAAGAATTGTGGCATAATTGTAATTGTGAACCTCAGACAGAGAGCATGTGATTTATTCAGAGATTTTTCTTGTGTTGCAGAGCTGGAGAGACAGATGAAGATTGAGAATCTGTTTGTGACGTGGCAGCAGCGCTCGGCTCAGTCTAACATGCCCATCTCTGTGAGTTCACTCAGACTCAGCGCGAGTACACCGGTGCACACAGGCTCTGTGCGTCTGATAATGTGTGATGGGTATTTTCCATCACACTCTGAGCATGATTTTCCCAGCGGCTCATCAGGTCCGGATTCATGCCAGTGCGCGCGGATCCTCTGCCTCACACGCACACATGCAGATCTGTGTGTGTACGGCCCGCTTGGGTTTAATGAGATGTGGCGAGGACATTAGGAGATGCTGCAGTGTGTGAGATGTCTCTGTCAATCGCTGTGATCGCACTTCCTCTGAATCCACACTGAGGCTCTTTCACACTGCTGAGATCCAGACAAATATGTTATTATTATACTGCAGGTTACAATCTATATTGTGCAGGTCACCTCTACTGTTAGTTCACTACCATGAAAAAGTTTGGGGTCAGTAAGGTTTTTTTTGATGTTGAAAGAAATTAATCAGCTTTAACTTTAATCCTCAAGGACACATTAAATTGATTAAAAGTGACAGTAAAGACATTTATAATTTTACAAAAGATTTCTATTTCAGATCAATTATATTCTTTTGAACTTTATTATTTGTCAAAGAATCCTGATTAAAAATCAGGGATCCCTTTTCAACATTGATAATAATCAGATGTTTCTTGAGCAGTAAATCAGCATATTAGAATGATTTCTAAAGGACTATGTGACACTGAAGACTGGAGTAATGATGCTGAAAATTCAGCTTTGATCGCAGCAATAAATTACTTTTTAAAATGTATTCAAATAGAAAACAGTTATTTTAAATTGTAATAACATTTTACAACATTACGGTTTTTTACTGTATTTTTGATCAAATAAATGCAGCCTTAAGGCCAGATTTACTAACAGTTTGAGCCAGCCTTTTGGTGTTAAAATAGTACTGTCTGGATTTACTAAAGATGCACAGTGAAGAATTAGCGCTGAAAAGGCGTGTTCTTTAATGTGTGTATTGTCAGTAAATCACCCCCAGAATTTTCCCCTCCCATCAGCGTTTTTATGAAATTGCGCTGTAACGATAATTTGCCCTGTTTAGTAAATCTGGCCCTTAGTGAGCAGAAGAGACTTCTTTCAAAAACACTACAAAATCTTACCGGCCCCAAACTTTTGAACGTTAGTGTATATTCACAGCATATCCTGATTGTAAATTTTACAGATACACACCATTGGTTGAGTTGAGTCAATGCGTTGAACAGGTTGTGATGCCTGAAAGCAACACAGACTTTTTTAGGATAAAATCTGCATATTAAACTGGAATGGAAAGTATTTACACAATGAAAATGTTACACACTTTATAAAACCGTAGCTGTTGCAGCAAATGAAGGAATTCTAGGTTTAAATCTGGAAACGCTCTCTCCGTGTGTTCAGGTGGCGGATCTGGACACACTGAAGCAGTCCTCTCGACTGGTCCATTACTGCGCCACTCCGCTGCTCTTCGACCCCGTCTTCCGGAAACAGATTCAAGAGGAACAGCTGCCTCAGCCACAGATGAAGGTCTGTCTCTCTTCCTCTTCCTCATCCTGCTGAGTCTGTCTGCTGGTTCACACTGCAGTAAACCCATTTCTACAAAAGAAAAAGGGTTAGGATAATAATATTAATAATAATAATAACCATAAGTATGAAGCATATAATTCCATTGTGAGTGCATAAGATTTCTTTTTTTGTTTTTATTATTTGTTATTATTTAACCATTATTATAGTTGTTTTATCTTTATTCATGTAATGTAAATAATATTATTAATTCTAATTTTATTATTATAGAATTGTTTTATTGTATTTTATTTATTATATTGATTTTTTTTTAATATTTGAATAATAGTAGTAATAATCATAATCATAATAATAATAATAATAATAATAATTAGTTAAAAATATTAATATTTTGATTAATCATAACTGAACCATGTAATTCTATTGCAAGTAAATAAGATTTATTTATTGTTTGTTATTATTATTATTATTATTATTATTAATATCTCAGTCTAAATGCAAAACAGATCAAATAAACAATAAATATCACTTCTATGTAATGGCATGTGTCAGGTATGATAATGAGCACACGTGTGTCAGTGTAGCAGCAGAATAATCATGATTATGTGGTCGTTGGTCAGTTGTTGTTGATGTTGGAGGTGATACAGAGGTGAGTGATGTACAAAAACTCATCTGATGTACAAAACTTGTTTGGACACATGAACCACGTTTAAAATGTCGTGCATTAGATAACAAAATGTCAAAGCAAGTGGGATTTATATTTATATAAAGTTAGCACAAGCACACTGTGCACCTCTGTACTCTACGTTTTCTCTGACCGTTGCATCTGAATTTTAGATTGACCCACACTAAATGTCACATACAACAACAGACAGTGGTTGCTTGCTTTTCCTGCCTAAGTGGATGGTTTTAGGCTCAATATGGACCAGACTTTATGCTGATACTCAAAAGTCTGTCTGTGTAGTGAATTGAGTTCAGATTTCACCCATTCAGTGTCTTTTCTGCTTCACTGTCTGACTCTCTCTCGTTCTCGGCTTACAGAAGCGGCATCGCTCCAGTGACTCTACAGCATCCGGGCGCGATCGCAGCTACAGCTCGGATTCTGCAGACATGCTGCCGAGTCGTCTGAAGGAGGAGCCGTGGCTGCAGGACATCTCCAGCATGTTCCTGCAGCAGTATGTGCAGTACCTGCAGAGCATGGGCTTCATCCTGGTGCAGGTCCGGCCGCAGTCGCCCGCTCGCAGGTCTGTGTCCCGCAGAAAAACACCTCAACGAACGCTCAAGTCATGGGGGAAAGATCAGATTTAGTTGAACACACATGAACGTCACTACACTGAAAAATGGTAACATCTAGTTAAACTAGATTAATTCAAGTCAAAAATATTATATTAACGTTTTTATGGGTTAAATAGGGTAAAAATAGCTCTTGAAGGTAATAGTTGCAGGTTACCACTTTTGACAGTGTACAAAGTCATAATTACTTGTGGAAAAACTTTTTTAGCCCTGAGTTTCCAAGTTGGAGGCATATCAGAGCAAATATGGCAAATGCAATAAATGCAGCATCTGTATTTTTTTGTATACAGTAACAAAGCAGTAATAAATCATTTGCAACTATTAGTTTACAGTTAATTCATCGTTTATAAACTGTTGTCTCTACGTTGTTAGTACATTAATATGCTATGTACAAAGAGTTCATTCGTCGTCACGGCGGTTAATTAATTATTATTGTTTAATTAGCCGAGATGCAAAGAGTTAGAAAATCTTTTATTATCCTTTGTTAACAACTTGTTAACCACACCTAACTGATGTACAGTATTTAAACCAGTAGTAAAGGTGTTGTTAATGGTTACCAGGAGTAAATAGTTGTCACTTTAGATTAGGTCGTGGAAAATACTAAATTAAAGGCAATAATCTACCTTCATTAGACAGTAATTGTGTTAATACTAAGTGTTCCTAAAGCGTTTCTAAATAGATTAAGCAAAAAATGTGTATCACTTTACAGTGATAAGTTTCTTTAATATAAATGAATAGCTGTTTTGATGTTTTTATGAACCATTAAAAATGTAATAGGCAGAAAAATGTACAGTGACAGTAATTACATTGCTTGTTTTCATGTATATTTGTAATATTTATATGTATTTTGTGTATATATATATATAATACATATAAATACTAATGAGATCATGTTCTTTAAATGCATCAGTTAGTGTTAAGATACAATGAGTAAAAAACAAAGGATAAACAAACGATATAACTTTTTACAGCTGATTAAACCTTAATCATTTGTAAATTAGTCACAATGAGCTCACTATTTGTATTTAGCATTATTAATTTATTAATAATGTGGAGACAACAGTTTATGAACAATGAATTAACTACAAACTATTAGTTTGCAAGTGATTTACAAATTTGTATTATTGCATACTTATGTAACACTTAAAATGTTACCTGAATTTTTTTAAATATACAATTAAACTAAGTTGCATATAAAAAATACCATAGTATTATAGTAGAATACATAATGATTTAAATGACCACATCTTCATAAACTGAACAAAAACATAAAGCATAAACACACCTGATGCACATTCTTTATTTGTCATTGTGTACATATGGAGTTTCAAGGTCTTTAGAAAAGGTATATCGCAGTTTTCCTCTGAACAAAGTGACGCCTTCTCAACTCATAAATATGAGGACTTGAATGTGACGTATGTTTCCGGATATCAAACAAGTGGTTTTGAACTGTGCATTTTAGTTCTGAACACTGTTATTCACTTCACTCTTTCTGTCTCAAAGCATAGCCTGCACAGAATGGCATTTACGTCAAGGTTTTTTGTGAACATAGCTTTTATTTGACACTGTAACGTCAAACATGGTACAAAAACTTCAGAGTCATCCGGCGACAGTAAGTTCAAGAAGAAGTGTTTTTTGCAGGAGCCGGTTCTCTGTAGCGTGTGTGTGATGTGCTAATGTTGGACACACTGCATTAAGCAGCAGGAGCGTGTGATTCAGTCTGACCGGCAGCATGAGGGCCGCATTACTGACGGGGTCAGACGCCCGGCGGGCCACACACGCTCTCACTCTCTCTCTCTCTCTCATTCTCTCTGCAGCACCGCTCGAGCCCGAGCCGCCATGTTGAGTTCTTTATCCACCGAAGGCAGATCTTCCTTCTCCTCTTTCTCATATAATAAGCAGAAGAGTGAAGACAGCCCCAAGGTACTTTATCTGCTTATCCATATTCAACCCTAGAGTCACACTCCAGTTTTTCTTAATTCACATCTGCATTTCACATACGTTTGTCTGTGTGCATCATAGACACACACACACATACACACACTCGCCCCTTTTCCCATAGACAGTCCCGGTCCCATTCCCATTCTGGATCGCATCCAAATAAAGCAAAAACCCTATCTGTATAAAGGCAAAAATGCTGAAAATCAAATCTTTAAATAAAAAATGCTGTTCAATGACACCTTAAATGAATAATTCATCATATGGAATTTTTTACTATTTTTTTTACGTTCCTTTTCATCTGTTTTCATCATATCATCAGGTTTAAAATGAGTGTTTTGTAACAAGACACACAAGACATAATGTTTAAATTGTTTAACATAATTTAAAAAAAAATACAATGATTAAATGGTTAAAATGAAAATAACAATGTGACACTTTTTTAATACTAAAAATATGTAAAATTATTTTTTTTATATTGTGCAACATACATTTCTGTTGACTTTAAAAATTGAGTCAGTAAGATTTTTTTAATGTTTTTGAAATATGTTTTTATGCTCCTCAAGGCTGTATTTGTTTGAGTAAAAATACAATAAAATAGGAATATTGTGAAAAATTATAATTTAAAACTGTTAACTGTTTTCTATTCGAATATATTTTAAGATAGAATTTATTTCTGTATGACAAATCAGAATTTTCAGCAGCCATTTCTGATTATCAATGTTGAAAACAGTTGTGCTGCTTCATATTTTTGTGGAAACAGATGCATTTTTTTTTTTCAAAATTCTTTGATGAATAGGCAGTTCAAAAGAACAGCGTTTATTTAAAATATAAATCTTTTGTGATATTATAAATGTCTTTACGATCACTTTTGAACAATTTAATGCATCTTTGCTGAACAAAAATATTAATTTCTTTTACTGACCCTAAAATTTGAACAGCAGTACATCTGCAATAAAATGACTTGCACCAGCACCACTGCAATAAAGAATGGCTAACACACACACACACACACACACACACACACACACACACTGATTGTGTCCTTCCTGCGTCTCTCAGCAGAGCAATGCATCGAGCTCGGCGTCGTATCACCTGCAGAGGGCGCTGCCAGGAGGAATCGTGCTGATGGAGCTGGCTTTTCAAGTGAGACCTTCATCTGTCTGTGTGTCTCACGTACAATCGACCTCTTAGCACATCAGCCGAGAGCAAACGCTGGGCTTTTCACAGGAACGCTGTGAAAGTCTCAGTGGATGTCGAGAAGAGAGCTGTTTAATGGATCCTGCCTTTCTCGTGCTCTTTATGCTTATTAATATTTGAACACACAGAATCAACAGTAGGGAAACACTGCGTCATCATCTTATCTCCAGCCCATGCTCATTTCTAATATCCCCCTCAATTCAGTTTCAGATTCATTTAATTGCATGGCATTATTTTTCTATCAGGGCTGTCAAAGTGAACATGTTAACATATGCAATTAATGATGGATTTATTCTGTTCTTTTTGTGTGAATTACTCATCATGAATTCTGATTGAAATCTATGAGTAAAACACCAGTCATTCATAGAAATTTTCAACACCAGCAGATGAGTCAATGGCAGAAATACAAGTCCATAAATTGTGCTGAAATTTATTTATTTAGTGTTTTATATATATTTATTTATTTATTTATTATTTTTGCATTTTCAGTTGCATTTCTTGTTTAGTTCACTAATAATTCTAATAATAGTAATTATTATGATAATAATAGTAGTAATGTTGAAAATGATAATAATAATAATATTTTATTATTATTTTATCGGTTTGTTCAAATCTCTGGTTTTAATACTACTACTAATAATAAAGAAAATTAACAATTATAAGGTTCAGACTTATAGTTAGGGATTTGAATTAACACTTAACCCTAAGTCAGGCTTCAAAATAATGGGATCGTTTTATTAAATGGGTTCAGAATATTATTTATTTATGGTGAAAAACGTTTCTGTTTCACAGTTGATTATAAATAAGTGTTAAAGGGGTTAAAGTGATTGTGAATGCTTCTTTATATGTTCAGTTTGCTAATAATGATCATTATTATAATAACAGTAACATAGTGTGCACAAACGAATCATGACCAGGCTGAATTAAGAAAGCAAATGAAGCCAGTTTGGATTTATTTTGCCTTAAGAAGCTCCTTCTGTATATGGTGAGCTAAGCAGTGATGAATTTATCTGCAGCCGATGCATAAGTGTTCCTCTGCTAACACATAATTTCATTGTGACTCTGTTGCAGGGCTGTTATTTCTGCGTGAAGCAGTTTGCATTAGAGTGCTCAAGGATTCCCATGGGTCAGACGGTTAATTCTCAGGTAACGGCATCTGCGCATTAAAAACAAGAGACAAGAAGAGAAAGTGAGAGGAAACGAGGTGTTTAAGAGTTTGTGCTGTATTTCTGCGCATCTGTTGTCAGTGCCTGCTTGTAATCTCTGTGGATGTTTAATATGAGCAACAAGCAGCAATCGCCTCCTTTGTAAGCAGGATCCACTGGTCAAATGTCTGTCTCTTTCTCTCTGATGGCGTGTTTAATGTGCAGCGGGTCCAGGTTGGCTCTAAATGAGGAGTAATTAAGTGTAAATATTTGTAAATCTCCAGATGTTTCTCAGCAGGAGGGCTCTGATTTCTTCCAGAAGCCCATAAGGTGTCTCCAATCACAGCTGCTCATATCCAGCAATTAAGTCATTAGCGTGTTTGTTTGGTTGGTTGTAAGTGCAGATTCTTCAAACTGAGCTCGAGGGCGAACAGGCAGAAAAGTCACAAGGAATCACTAATGAAAATTCATCAACTTAAATCTGTTCCGTTAGAGTCCGTAGTATTCGATTGCATCAACGAACATTGCCAGCTGCCACTTTGGTGTTATTTTTCATAACGAATGAACAATCCAGTTGATTTATTCTGCTATGTTAATACTACTTTTTGTTCCTGGAGAGCCAAATATATCCACGTACCGTAGAAGGATAAAGTAACATTTTCATCTAGACTCTATACAGTAATCAAATTCACCAGGAAAATCAGCAAATTATCTTGAAGTCAGGCATGTTACACCTGCATTTAAAGGTCACTGCCATTTGTACCAGAATATTGTTCTTTTAATAAAAATTACATTCGAAAAGGTTACTGTTGAACTTGCAGGAAATCATATTTTCACATCTCTGGCTCAAAGTATTAGTGCCATTATGCCATATATATTAGTGAATCTTATGACAATTCTTTTTCCCCAGTGGTCAACAAATATGATTGTTGTTGTTTTCTCACAGTTAGCAACAGTGTTTATCATTATAGCGTTGAGAATGTCCACTTTATCCTTCTACAGTAAGTGGATGCATTTGGTTCTCCAGGAACAAAAACACAGCATAAAAACATTAACATGGGATAGTTAACAATAACTTGATTGTTCGTTCCTAATGAAAATGCGATTGACGTGAAGGTATAAAATTAACAGCTGAAAATGAGCGAGACACAAAGGTTAAAAGATGACAAATGAAATGAGACCAAAAAGTAATTTATAACAATAAACATAAAACAAAAATTGGAGACGGAAAATGATCAAAAAACAAGTACTAAAATCATGAAACTTGACATTACAAGAAAACCTGACTAAAAAGATGCGTTTTTAATTTAGATTAATATTAAAGTAAAAAATTAAATTTGCATTAATATTTTTACGTGAACTATATTTGTTTTTTAAACCATATGCATGATATATTTTAATTTCAGTTAAAACAAAATGTGTATATATAAAAGCATTTTTAGATCTTTATATATATATATATATATATATATATATATACCAAGCTTTTAATTGAATAATTGAAAGATTATTATAATTTAATAATTTAAACACTTAAATCTGATTGTAAAGTGTTATCAATATGACAAATTCAGTATCCTGCTTTGTCAGTGGCAATGTTTTCTAAGCATGAAGAGTCAAAGCAAAGATTTTTATGCTAAATATTATCATTTTAATTAGGGCTCTGGCAATATATCTCATGCGATATGCATGCGCATCTCGTCAGTAAAGCCGGTTCCTTGATTAGCGGTAAATCCCCATCACCTGTTTTCAAATGGAGCGGCGTTTAATGCACGGAGCCTTAGATCACTGAGAAGCTATGCAATATCGCTTTCATTATCGCAGATGAATCGCCTTCGATAATGAACGCGATTTTGCGTAGCTTGTCAGTGAACTACGGCTCTGTGTATTAAACGCCACTCCATTTGAAAACAGGTGATGGAGATTTACCGCTAATCAATGAACCGGCTTTACTGACGAGATGCGCATGCATATCGCATGAGATATATCGCCCAGCCCTAATTTTAATCATCTTCTCCTTGACATGTTACATTAAACATTTCATTAATAATACATAATATTTATTTGAAGCTATACTTTCACTACTAATACTCCTGCAGTCAGTGTAGCAGCAGATGAAGCTGATTTTGATTTTGAAGTGCCACTGAACTTTTTACTATTTATCTGACATTTGTCAAGAGTTTGCCGCAGGAATTGGGAACAGTGGGAATAGATCACGATGTAACAGGAGCCATAAGAAGCGGATATTTTGCAGAGTTGTAGAGTGAAAGGTCACGCCTGCTTCTCATCTATTCAGACTGCACACGCCTCATGCTCATCATTATTGATAATCTCATGTCACTTCCTGTCACACGCCCTCGTACATTATCGCAGTCAGCTTGTGCATGTGTGTTTCATTCATTTGTGTAAATTGACTTCTAACCTCTCTGTGTGGCATGTTTCTCATCTGTGTGTGTCTCACTGTCCTGCATATGGCGTCTGTGTGTGTGTGTGTGTGTGTGTGTGTGTGTGTGTGTGTGTGTGTCTAGTCCCATCTCACCCTTTCTTTCCATCAGGAGTCTCTTCTCAACAAACCTCCTAGCCAGCCGTTCCCCGAGGCGCCCACGGCCTCTGACTCTGCGGTATGTCTTTGCATCCTCGGGGCGGGGCTCATCTCCCACCAATCAGGCTTCAGTCTTTCCCTCAGACTCCTCCCCCATGTAGTGCCAGGCTCCTCCCTTTCCTATTGCGGCCCCAATCACACCTTTCTGTGCAGTTCATTTAAAATCAGATGATTCCTTTCCATGTGTTTGTCTGTGTTTGTCAGCGATGCATCTTGGGAAGTCCTCGAGGTGCTGGTGAATGTGGCATCTTCTGGGAGGTCACGGGGTCACTCTTCTTGCAACTATAGGCCAATGATCTCTTTTCTTTGCTCAGTGATTATCCCTGATTTTCTTCCGCTCTTGTTGCATCTTGATTTGGATCTGCTTGTTTCCTTTTAAGGGAATCATCAACTATAATTCTGAGGCAGTTCAATATATAATATATTTTCTTTATAGATAAGCAGAAGAAACAAATCTGATAATGCTAATTTTCTTTCATTTCACTTTGTAATTTTTGGCTAATTTGGAACATTCAATTTGCTTTTCACAGCTAAGCTGTTTCAAAATGAGGAAATCACAAATGCCATCTTCAAGTGGAGCATTTCCACTTTATCTTGATTGCTTCTGCTTGAAACAAGATAGAAAACAAAAGACTAAAAGTCAGCATAAATGCTTTGCTCAGCCTATTTTACTTCCAAAATCTGGTGTATAAGATATTCATAAGAGTCTGTGGGTTTGAAATGCAAGATGGATTCAAGATATTGACTGAAAAGAGATCATATGCAGCTAATTTTTGGATTGCACTTTATTTTAAGGTGACATTGTAACAGTGTAGTTACACAAATAACATGTACTGAGTAATATTAACTAACTACATATACTTACTGTAGGGTTTGGGGTTACACTGTATTTAACGGTGTCCTTGTTACAGTGTAATTATACAATCAAGTACTCAGTAATATTAATTACTTGTACTTACTATAGGGTCATGAATAGGGTTTGATTTAGGGTTATTGCATGTAGTTATGCATTACTTACTATTATTTATATAGTAAGTACATATAATGTGTAACAAGGATGCTAAAATAAAGTGTCACCGTATTTAGTGTAGAGTTAATTACTTGTAATTAGGCATAATTTACTGTTATTACTACGGCAAGTGTGTGGAACATGTAAGAAGGATGCTAAAACCAGGTTTGGTTTAGGGTTAATTATGGTTAACTATGCATCATTTACTGTTATTACTACAGTAATTACATGTAACATGTAGCAAGGATGCTAAAATAAGGTGTTGCAAGTTTAGTTTAGGGTTAATTGCTTGTAATTATCCATGATTTACTGTTACTACTACAGCAAGTACATGTAACATGTAACAGGGACATTAGGGGAGAGGGAAAGGGAAGTGGTGTGTGGCCAAGTATGGTGACCCATACTCGGAATTTGTCCTCTGCATTTAACCCATCCAAGTGCA
>JAFVLL020027479.1:0-17499 GCA_021397915.2 Tor tambroides
AGTTTTAGAACATACTGTTTGAAAACAGTAAAACCACAGTCTTTGTTAATGTCACATTTACCATACCATGAATTGAGTATTAAATTGTAATATTAAAATCAATTGGTCAAGTAAATGTGTCTCTCAAATGACATCTAACAAAATATATTTGTTCATCCATTCTTTAATTATTTCAACAAAGAGAAGTGTCACTTTTTAATCGGGTTGCTGTACAGAGAAGAAAATGCTTTCAAGTTTGGTTTTGATTTGTTGTTTGACCTGAGGTCATAACAGTATAATAAATCAGTCGATATGGACTAAAATCTGCCCTTAAGAGGCTTACGTGCCCAAAATAGAGGCTTTGGTGTGACAGCTATTCTATACAGATCACAGCTGAAATGCTAGTATTTTTTTCTGTGATTCTTCTTGTGACGCATGAAACAAATTTTTTTTTTTTTTTTTTTTAACTAAAAATATTTTAAAATATTTACTAGTAACATGTATGTTTAGGTCAAAAGACGATTGAACAGAAAAAATGTTGGTTTAAAATACAAATTTTTACAGTTGTCAAATACAGAAACATGAACATTATTTGAATAATGTGGGTTTTGGGTTTGCGTCACTGTCAGGGCAAATTCTGGTCTTGTGGAGCGGTACAATACCATCTGATTATGTAATGTGAAGATTAGGATTACTGACAGCTGGATTATATTGTAGATAATGATGGACAATATGATGGATACATTTTTCATTACATCTGTTATATACGTCAGCTTTAAAAAGACTTTTATTAAACACAGGTTATTGAATAATTGAACATTAATGCACACCCTATATGACCGAGAGAGCTGTGTTGCAGTATTATGTTTGTTATATTTGATTTGCTTGACCAGTGAATGTTTTTCATGTTTCATTTGCTGTAAGATTGAAATAATTTGACGAAATAATATAAAACAGTAATGCGGTCAAGACCTGGATTGAGTAGAAAGCTATATATAAGTGTGTTTGTTTTCTCATGATTGTGTGTTAGTAGAGTAAGTGTACATTGTCAGGTGTGTGTGTGTGTGTGTGAGAGAGAGTGTGTTGGGGATAAAGAGGATGAGTGTTGAGCATTTATCTGCTCTTTGAGGGGTTAAACTGTGCCACGTGCTGACCTCACATGGCAGGGATCAGACTAGCAAAGAGACGACAAATTGATAGCGATAGACAAAAAGAGAGAGAGATAGACAAAGAAACCATTTGTGGAGATGCTCTCTCAAATTGCTAGCATTTAATAATAGTCAATGACTACTATTCAGAAGTTTGGTGTCGGTAAGATTTTTTTAAATGCTCAGAATTATTGTGAAATATTATTATAAATTAAAATATTAGTTTTTGTTTTTTTTCCCTGTGATGACCGTATCCTGCGATACTGAGTTTTCAGTATCATTAATCCAGTCTTCTGTCACATGATCCTTCAGAAATAATTCTAATATGCGGATTTGAAGCCGAAGAAACACTTCTTCTAATTATATCAATATTGAAAATGTTGATTTGGACAGTCCTTAATGCCTTCGTACCTCCACATTTCTGTATTCACACTCAATATGTAATTTATGAGTTTTTGAATTCAATTTGAGAGATATAGACATGGGTTGTGACGTGCTGTCTGTCTCTGTCACACTCTGTCTGCTTACCCCAATGAAAACAAAGTGTCCAAGGACGGCTGTTGTTTATTATACACTCTTTCTTCATTGCACACACAATTTAGTTTATTCTTTTTGCTTGGTTGGTCGCAAAAGGAGTAGCTTGAAGTCCTTTCAGTACTTTTTCCTCACTGATGTGTCTATAATGTTTATAGTAGGGTTAGATCATTCTCTTTTTGAACTAACTTTATAATGTATAAATGCGTGTGCACATATACTGTGTCCTTTTATGACATCCACTAGCAGGGGCTAACTGGGATACATTAACCAGCCAAAATTGGGTTCAAGTCTTAAAAGGGGAGATTCACGACCACTATTCTGACCTACTTGCAAGATGCTTAACTGCTGTAGATTTCTTTGGATAATACAGTGTTAGCTAAATCAAGAATGTAATGGAATGGTTGCGCTAATGGTTTGCTGCCAGCTTCAAGCTCTTTAGAAACCGCTAAGAATCACCAAGGAAGAGAGGGAGAGACAATTTATGAGTTGTTCAGAGAAATTAAAATATTTAGAGGTAGCAGGACTCCTGACAGCCTCAATGTTCTGATCGTAGTGTTCGGAGAGACCTATAATTAATTCCCCCTCCTCTTTTCCCGCCTCTTAATATAATTACTGTGTCTTTATATTGAATATGATTGTGAAGAATTAGCCTGGTTTGTGCAATGAAAATTTCTGCTTGGGTAGTTTAAATTGCATGAGCTTGACATTATTATTTTGAATATCAGGAGCTGTTCAGGCAATATTTGAGGCGAAGAAACTGTTAACACTAAAGGAGGCTCCAAAATGGAGACTCTTTGAGTTAGTTGAATTATTTCACCCCTAAATAATGGAAATTGTTACCCTCATCTTGTTTCTAATCCATATGACTTTCTTTTTTAAAATGCTTACGTAGAGAAATATTCTGAAAATTTAAACAGATATGAAATCATGCATGTATGTGCATAGGGATGCTCTACTAAAGCAAACATCAGCCGGCTCAAACTTGACGTTAACGAGACCCAATTAACTATACTGATAGCCACCAATATACAAGAAAACCTAATTACATAATTCCATTCCCAAAAAAAGTCAATTAATAATTCAAAATTCAATTTTAATGAGCTGTACAAAATGCCCATTTCCTCAATTCATCCACCGTTGGTAAGGCTATTTTTAGACTCTCCCCTAAAGGACACTGATGAAGTGTCTCGAACTCACAGAGAGGTGTGGGTGAATTGGGAGGTTTCAGAATTGGTGCATTTCTTCATCATATTTGTTGATGGTCTGATCTCTATTTCTGTATCTCTATCTATGGCCCAAGTGAGATTAATCGTCTGGACCTGGGTCTGGTTGTGGAGGTGTGGAATAAAGGACTCATCTGGGACACATTGATAGGAACAGCATGGATCCCACTTAACACCATCCGCCAATCAGATGAGGTAAGTGGGTACCACCAGCCAATCGGAATGAAGAGAAATGTGCCCGCGACAATCACACATCTCAGCTGTCTATCTGGTGAGGCATGAAAGTGCCACTCCCACCTGGTTTCACACAAGACGTTAAGACCATCTGAGTCATGCCCGGAGCTGAGGTGGGTGGGGAATGCAGTGCAAATGGTGAGAATGACGAAAACATTTGCTTCCAACTGGACACTTCTGGAATAACCCCATGGTGTCCGTCAAAGCCGGTCAATTAAAGGAATAGTTCACCCCCAAATTAAAATTTGCTGAAACTTTACTTATCCTAGGCCATCCAAGATCTAGATGAGTTTGTTTCTTCATAGCAGCAGATTTGGAGAAATTTAGCATTATGTCCTTGGCCAGTGGATCCTCTGTAGCAAATGGGTCCCGTCAGAATGAGTCCAGACAGCTGATAAAAACATCACAATGCAGCGAAAAGCTACACTAAGATGTTTTTAACTTCAAGCCATTGTTAGCCATTCTGGCTAAAATTTGAAAACCCATCTATAATGCTTTCTTTGGTGGAAAAGTTGTATCATCTGAATCAGGAGAGAAAAATGTGCCATTCAAGTACTGTTTGCAAATGAAAGCAGTTCAAAACACTGATGTGGGAGTCAGTGGATTTTGATGTGAGAGGACGAGGGATTTTCATTGGAGAAAGCATTATTATGGGTAATGGGCTGGTATTCAGCCTAGAGATGTGTTGGCAGCCACTCATGTTTTCTGCAGAAACCATAAAAATGTTGTTGAATTAGTTAATGCTGCCCTTATGATTTTATAAATTGACTGAAACAGATACAGTCAAACTCCCCCTGTTGAAAAGAGATCCCTTCTGACTTGAACAATCCAAAAAAAAAAAAAAAAAACATTTGTGACCATGGACCACAAAACCAGTCATAAGTAGCGTGGGTATTTTTGTTGTAGCAATAGCCAAAAATACATTGTCAGTATGGGTCAAAATTATAAATTTTTCTTTTATGCCAGAAATCATTAGGATATTAAGTAAAGATCATGTTCCATGAAGATATTTAGTAAATTTCCTACCATAAATATTTCAAAACTTAATTTTTGATTAGTAATATGCATTGCTAAGAACTTCATTTGGACAACTATAAGGGCGATTTACTCAATATTTAGATTTTTTTGCACCCTCAGATTCCAGATTTTCAAATAGTTGTATCTCGGCCAAATATTGTCCTATCCTAACAAACCACACATCAATGGAAAGCTTATTTAAGATAATGTATAAATCTCAATTTCAAAAAATTGACCCTTATGACTGCTTTTGTGGTCCAGGGTCACATTTGTGTGTTTTATTTGCTGCAGTACCTTCATGCTCTCTCTCTCTGCACTGTATCTCCGAGTCAGAGATGGGATGATGTCTTACAGGTTTCTCTGTCTCTCTTTCTTTAGGAGGGGCCTGGAGAATGGACCTCACTGGATTCTGAGGTTCTGATGAAGGAAGATGAGATCTATGGCACTAAAAACCCCACTCCTCACCAAGTGCTGCTGGACACACGCTTTGAGCTCCCTTTTGGTAGTCCACATATTATAGAATAGAATAGAATATGCCTTTTTTATTTTATTTCTAGATTTACCTTTTCTCAGACCTCTTAGAACCAATTCTGAGCAGTTCCTTTAACTGCCACATATACAGTGGCCACAAAACTAAATTCATACATTTTTAAGTGACTGAAGCACTTTTAGGGCCGCTATATTATATAAAACATCTAAATGAATCAGGAGAATCAAGGAGACATAAATGGAGAACATCTAAGGAAAAAAAGAGAGGAAGCAAAGGGTGCTGATGTATTTGTGATGTTGCTGGAGTAACCTCTGTGTCTCATGCCATATTAAACACTGTGAATACAGAATTGAGTGCTGTGTGGCCAGAAAACTGGAAGGGAGGAGCGAGAGATGCATTGGAACAGTGGAAGCTGGAGTTTTATCTAAAGTTACCTATCTTTATAAGATAGACTTTCTTTTCGCCTTATTTCTGTATTATTTGTTTGCTTGTGCAGATATCCCCGACGACGAGGCCCAGTACTGGACTAAAAAGCTGGAGCGCATCAACTCTATGAGGATACATGATGAGGTACAGACTGTGTGTGTTTAGATGGAGTAGAGATGCGTGAATATGTGCAGTAGAGCTAATATGTCAATTTGATGGGTCTGGACAAGAGTTACCTCTATTCAGATAAAAAAAAAAAAATTATTATGGTGAATTTCATATTTGAAATATGAATTTAAGATATATATTTTTTTGTATTTGAGTGATTTTTTTTTTTTTTTTCTTTCTTTTCTCCACATCCAACAAATGGAAATCTGTATTGTTTTGTGGGTTCATTGTCAGCTATTGTCTGAAAAAAAAAAAAATCTCAGAACCTTTTCTTATATGTGTGTATATGCATATGTATGTTTGTGTTGATTATATGTATGTATGTTAATTTGGAGCAGATATTTGGTATTTTGCTCTCATCAATATTGCATTGGTACTCCAAAAAAAAAGGAATTATGCAGTTTAGTTAAAAAAAAAGATCTTCTACCGCCTCCTGCTGTCAGTACTGGGTTATTGCAAGGGCCTTACAGTTATACTGCCAAAAGACCACTAAGATGTGCTGTATATTACCAATGGAGGGGAAGATTAGTGCACATGAACATCACTGATTAGTTACGAATCATTCCTAGCTGAAATGGTTTATTGTTGTTTTAGCCAGTGTAATTAATAAGTAAAGTAAATAAGTTTAAGTAAGCCTCTATCTTAGACATTTTAATTCAACTCATTTATGAAAACACACAGGTATTAAAGCTGATGTTGTTAGCTGGTGGCTTTTAACCTTTTTGTTAATTTCCCTTCTTCTGTTTTTTTTATTTTTTTTAAAAATAGTATTCACTGCAAGATGAAGCACAGAGAAGACAGCTGCCCCCAGTGCCCTCCCAGTGCTGTAAGTATTCTGTTTTCAGCCTTTACTGTGGGGGAAAAAATGAAATTATGTGTTGAGCTCTGTAAGCCAGTAGATGGCAGTAGTGTGTAACTGTTGTAATGTATTTAGCCCTGATGATTTATCGCTTTCGACTTTTATGTTCTGTTTGTTGTATTAACATTGCAAGTGTCAAGATTTACTTTTGCTTAAAAGGATAGTACACTCAACAAATGAAGATTACTTTCTTTTTTTACTTTGAACATAAAATACAGTGTTTGAATGACAGAATGACTCTATGATAGTCAATATTTACTTTCATTGTATGGAACAATGAAATATATCTCTAACATTCTGTGCATTTACTTTCTTGTTCGTTCTACTTTCTTGACATCTCTAACATTTACTTTCTTGTTTCATGGAAAAGAATGTCTTACAGATTTGTAACAAAATGAATGTGAATAAATAATTGCTGAATATTCATTTTTGGTGACCTGCCCAACCGTGAAGTAATTTACTGAAATATTTGATATTATTTTGTAACCAAAAAATACAGATTTTTGATATTAAATAATTAAGAAAGCAGATTTGCATGCAAACTCTTTAAAAACTGTCTGTGAGTTATGCAGCTGTATATAGCATCAGTAACACTTACAATAAGATTGTATTAGTTAATATCAACGCATTGCCTAACAAATGTACTGCTCGTTGTCAGTGTTAAAGTATTTAGAAATCTCTTAAAGGGGACATCGGATGCCCATAAACAAGTTGGTATGATTCTTTAGGGTCTTACTAGGGAAATACTTTTGTGAAAATTCCTCTGGTTTACTTTTACATCCAACTACATAACATCTGTATTCCTTACGAGACATTGTTTTCGCTACAGCTATTTGAGCACAGAGAACATGACAGACAGCGTATGTCTAGCTGAGGGCAGAAATATGCTAATATGGGATCATAGGCTGTGTAGTACTGTGCAGTTCTTTGGGGAGGAAAAAAAGGAGTGAATGGATTTTTGTCATTGTAGGGTGGTTGTCCCCACACACTGCTGAGACACATTTATATGCAAACACCATGTAAAAGTGAATTTTGCATCCAATGTCCCCTTTAACATTTGTTAATACAACTGTTCAAACTTAGTTCATGTTAGCTCAGGTCCATTAAATAAAATACAAATTTTGGTTTTAATCATTTATTAGTAAATGATGAAATTAACATTAAGATTAATAAATGCTTTAGACTTTTGTTTCATTATTAGTTCTTGCTCACTAATCTAGGAATTTAATGTTATGAAATGGAACCTTATTGTTGAGCGTTATCATTATATCTATCTTCTGCTGTTTAACTTTCTCCACACCACTAGGCAATTGGACATACTTTGGATGGAATGATCAGCAGAGTATGTACTGCATGTGTGTTGTAACTAATCATCATTTCACTTCTTTTCTTCTTTCTTTCTGTTACCATTTATTAATTTACTGAGAGAGTAATTAAGGTTTGGTTGGAGGCACTTGTAATGGAAAATTTTATTTGCATTACACAAATTCGCAAACAGATTCTGAGAGTGATTAAGTAAAATATTTGGTATTTATTAGTAATACACCAGAATGTAAGACACCAAGTTGTCTAATATGGTGGTGGTGGTGGGGGGTGGTCATACTACACTTTTCGCTCCATTGACTTGGAGAGCGGAAACGCAAGCTCATGTGAAGAAGTTGTGCCTAACAGCAGACCGAAACGTCAAGGCATGACCTTGTAGCTGAATTAAAAGAACAGAAATGTAAAACTGCAGTATTGCAGGGAAGTGGAGTAGATTGTATGGTTTTACATTTTGGATTTATTATTATTTATGTGTTGAATTAAGCTAATGACTAATAGTGTACATAAAACAAGATGAAGTTTAGTGCATATGCAAACTGAAATTTTCCACTATTCTCCCTCCTTTCCTATTTTGGTTATTCATCATTCCTTCATTATGCATATGTTTGTGTTTCATGAATTTATTTGTTGTGCATGTGATTTGTATTTAGAAGTCTCTATTAACTTTTTTGACACAAATTTTTGCTTAAGTCTTACAAAGATGCCGTCACCTTTATTTTATTTTTGGCTTTTTTTTTTTGTTTTTTTTTTTTTTTACAATTTTTGTAATTTACTTTTAGCATTTATGCAGTGTTGTGACAGAACCCTATAAAAGTAAAAATATTCCATATAGTTTCTCATTTAATATGAAGTTATTTTGTTTAAAATAATTATATGCTGGAGTCAGTGTTGCCAGATTGGGCGCGTTCGGTTTTGAATTTGATTGTGCGGGTAAATATTGGCTTGGGCGGGTGGACAAAATTTGGGCTGGGTTTTGGTCAGTTTGGCTGTTTTCAAAACATATAAATTGTATAGGCTAATTGGTTAACAAACAAGCCCAAGTGTGCATATATAGCCTACTGCATGCATCTAATCAGTCATCACAACGTTACTAAACACACACGCACACTGCAAAGAGACTGGTGCTGATGTTGACGTCGCTGCCGCACTTTTAGCCAAACACTAAGGATCAGCAGACAGACGTGATGATTCATGAGTGACAGGTTTTTAGCGTGATAACGGATCTGATTTTGAATGTACAACTGTGAGTGACCATAATGCCTATATATACGCTCAGTGGTAAAGAGTGGAGAGTGTTTTAACTCTCAAAATGTGAATTACACCTGTTGAGGGACATGAAATGAAGGCTATATCACTGCAACTCCGAAATCAGAGCACAGTTAAATTATTTAATCAAAATCTATTTATATCTATACGATCCTGTCTTTTATCTTTTAAACGGTCCAGATTGGTATATCCTTTAAAGATGCTGGACTTGTTAGTTTTGACTGTGCAGAATTCTATATTATGTTCAGTATGAACTTCACGAAAGACTTAGTTCTGTGTGAAATTATAGAGCGACACGAAAGTAAGAGCATTATTGTTGTTGTTAATTTTTTTTTTAATTGTCAGATTATCATACATAATGACACAGTTTTGACTGTCATGGTGTGAGCATGAATGAGTGTGAAATACCTATAATTACGTTGCTTTTTCTGATCACTTATATTGGGCACTTTTTTGCATTTAAATTCTGACTGTTGACATTGAAAATGATGCATGTGTTTTTCGAGGGTATCGGTTAATTTCTTGATTGCCGTTTTGACAGTGTCTGCTTGCATATTTTAATCATATTTGGTAGTTCTCTTTAATGTATTTGCCCCGATTTGATCCATGGGAAATTTATCTAGCATTATATTTATATTATCTTCTCATCATTATTTCATTGTAAGGAGTTAAATATGGCTCTTATCAACCTTGATTTACATTCTATCACATTATTTTGAGTTAAAGTTTTGGGCGGTTTTTGGGTGGGTTTTTGTGAGCTTTTGGGCTGGAAATCGTCCGTCCAATCTGGCAACACTGGATGGAGTATAGCATATACCACAACTGTCACTGCTTTAGCCTGGTCGTTGGAGTCTCTGCATTCATTTAATTTAATTAATTTCAAGTTTTAGGTAAAGTTCTCCCTGACCACACTTTACTCACTTCTGGATTTCATTGTGCTGTAGCTTTTGATGACCATGACAGCGCTGTGGATGAAAGGGACAGTGATTACCGCAGTGAGACAAACAGCAGGCCTCCACGATACCACACCACAGCTCAACCAAATTCCTCAGTACATCAGTACCCTATTGGCCGAAGATTACAGAATGAGGCATTGTCAAAAGAGTCTAGGACAGACTCTATCCAGAGCTATGACTTGGATTATAGAGAAGGAAAGGAACAGAGGTATGTTTGAACACTTGATTACACAAATACATGTACAGCTTGGCATGCGTAATTTTGAAATATAGCATTACCCACCCATTATCTAAAAATCATAAAAAAAAGATTAATATTTAAAATATTACATTTATTTGAAACAACACTAAATAAGATACTGTGACTTATTTTCAGATAATGTCTCGGGTATACTTGTATTTTGTCTTTCTGCACTTCTGCACAAACTTGTGTTCTTGTTTAATGTTTACAATAAGTGCAGTGTGTAAAAACCTGCCAGTGCAGTAAGACCAAATGCGTATATTCAAGATATGATCTATGAACAATATCTAAGAGTTGTTAAAACTAAATTTTAAGAATTAGAACTATTAAGAAAGTATTTTTTTCAGTCAAGTTAGCTCCAAAAAATGTTCTGTTTTAGTTGCTTCATGCATTCTCATTTTTCTGTCTGTCTTTGTTTTTATCCATCTATATGTTTTGATTTAAGATTTTGTTCATTTCTCTTCCTTTTCGTTCTTCTCCTCTTCCATGCTTTTGGCACTTTCACTTAATGCACACCAGATTTTCAAGTGGTACAGATGATGGCAGAATGATTCCAGTGGACTCAGGTATGGGAGTTGAAGACTGGGAGACCAAATACAAAATGAATGACAACATACTGGACGATTACCTAGAACCAGAGCAGAAAACGTGGGACGACGATGATGACACCACAAGTGAAATTTATAGAATCGTGAGCAGCCCGGGTGACTCCAAAGGGAGTCGGTTTTACCAGACAGTAGAGTGTGATGCAATGTCCCCGGAGGAGGCTGAGGAGTATGACACATTAGGAAATCCCATCAGGAGAGCAGCCACAAGCAGCAGTGAGGTCCGTTTGGCCTGTAAGGAAGCTAGAAACTTCGAGGATGAAATTTCCCCTCCTGAGATTTCCATCATTCCTTCAATTAGGCAACTTCGCAGGACAAACCAAACATCATATACAGAGGGGCTATTGTACAAAACCAGGATGTGGGCCAAAAACTCATTTGAAGACACCCTTGAGAACTACACAATTTATTGTGAGGAAGAGGAAGCCAGAATGAGAGCAAGAAGTGAATATGGATCTGCAGGATCTGATGAAATGCAATTCTCTCTTGGGTCTGAAGAGGAGCTAGATGATATGGCGTTTGTAGAAGAGGATGCACAGTATGAATATGACAGTTACTACAGTAATGCAAGAAATATTTCCTCTTATGATGAATGGTCACAAGGCTATTATGAACAACAGAGTAACATGGGGAATGATTGCATAAGGAGCCCAGATGAAATATTGCCACCTGTGCAGAAGCCAGATAAGGAGTATCATGATACAATGGACGAACTTCAGAGCTTAGTTGACTCTGTGTCAGAATATCTGGCTGGAAGAGAGGAGGAAATTAGTAAATATGAATCAATGCAAAAATCTGTCACTAAAACAGAAACAGAGAGTGAAGAAAAGCAAACTGATGGTAAACCAGCTGAGATGAAAGAGGAAAATGCTGTGGAACAAGGTATTGCAGGTGTTAAAAATGCCATGAGCTCTTTGTTTAACTCAATCACAAATACTAAACCAGCAGCTGAAAATACAGAAACTGCAACAAAAACTCCATCTCCAGTTCCTCCCCAGTCAGAGTCTGGTATTTCAAAACTGTTCTCTTTCATACCTAAATCAACTAGTAGTCCAACTCCTGTCGCTGTTGTACCACCTGCTAATCAGGAAACTAATGCAGACAAGAAGTTCTCTTTGCAGTCGCTGTTGCCATTTCAGTCCCCAGAGGTCAGTCGACCAGCTAGTGCCACATCAGAGACTGATGCTACAAACATTGCTGATTCAAGTGGCTCTCAAACTCAGGACTCCACTCCAAGTCAGACACAAACAGTGGTTGAGTCTGTGCTCGGAAGATTGAGCCCTTTCAGGCTTTTTGGAGACAAACCTAGTGCTGAAACAGTTTCACAACCAAATATAACTCAGGGAAACACAGAATCTAAAGAAGCGTCAGTGGAGAAATCCAAAAGTTTGTCTTTAGAGGGATCTGGGACACAACCTGAGCACCAGTCCTCATGTGGGGGATCAGGAAGTGGCTCAGTAGAGCTCTTACCTGAAACGGAATCATCTGGTGAATTACCCGATTCCATGCCCAGAGGGGCCACACCCAAGCTAGTAGAGAGTGCAACTGAAGCAAAGCCTGCCAGTCAAACACTCGCAGAAGACACCGGATTCTTTAGCCCCTTTAAGAAGTCATTGAACTCACTCATATCAAACAATGCCCCTGACGATAAGCCAGCTGAGGTCCCCTCGATGTTTTCTATTTTTAAGCCAACCGAGGCTCCAAAATCTGAGGATGTGTCTGGTACTTTTGGCAATAAATTAAAGCTGCCTTTCTTTTCCTCAGATGCTCCAGTCAATACTCAGGCACCTAAACAAGAAGGTGGTATGCTGTCTGGATTTCTAAAACTGACAACAGGTGAGGATCCCAGTACTTCTAGACCTGGAGGACTCCAAGCTGGTGCTAAATCACCACTGTCCAGTCGTTCCGCACTGCTTGAAAGTGTTTCCAAAGGAAATGCAGATACTGGCTGGTTCTCCAATCTGTTCAAAGCAAGCTCAACTGAACCACCAAAGCCTCAGACTGGTACATCAGCCTCATCAAAGCCAACAGCAACTACACAAAACATTCCCACTGTTGTTGTGAATCCTGAAAAACCAGCCAATGTTGAAGAAGCTTCTGCAGATATAGTTGCAGAAGAAGATGCTGCAACAAAATGTCATAATGAGTGCCTGTCTACTGAAATTCAAAGAGAGATTAAAACAGATACACTGGATACAGACCAAGTTGACAGAAATGAAAATGCATCTGAACTTCAAGATGGATCAAATACCAAGCCAGATGACCAATGCCATTTAAAGACTCAGGTGCAACCAAAGACACAAAAAGATACACCGGCACAACCTCAGTCTCAGGGCTTGCTATCTGGTCTTTTATCTGGCAACAACAAGCCTCAAGCAAGTTCTGGTCCACCTCCACAGGGTGGATTATTCTCAGGGTTACTTTCCACTGTTACTGGCTCCCAAAACCCAAGCCAGGTTCAACCAGGGGCTGCATCTGCTCAGTCAGGAGGGCTGTTGTCTGGAATATTGAAAATGGCTGCCCCTGAAAGTTTAACCACAAGCCAATCAACAGGTCCACAACAGCAACAACCCTCCAGTGAAGGAAACTCCTTTCAAGAATCACCTGCAACTGCTCAAAGCCACAGCCAGCCACAGCAGAGCACTGGAATTTTCTCTGGGCTGTTCAAATTGGCCAGTGATACAGTTTCAAGCCCCCAAACAGCACCTGGCCAGTCAGAACCAAATCCTGAAAATCAAAATGTCCCAAAGCAAGGGACATTGGAGGGTGCACCCAATGAGCCCTCTCAAGGAGCTTCACCTCAATCGGGAGGCTTCTTATCTGGACTTTTGAAGTTGGCCACCCCTGAGACTGTCCCAGCTCCTGGAGAGGTATCCCAGCCTCAGCAACAGCAAGCATCACAACAGGACAGTAATCAACAACCAAGTCAACAACAATCAGACACAAAGAGTCAACCGCCGCCATCTCAGCCACCGCCAGTTGAACCACCTCCAAGTCAAACAGGAGGACTTTTTGGGGGACTCCTGAAACTAACGGAGAGTGCTCTTGCAGGGTCACAACAGCCAAGTGGTTCTGGCAGTCAGCCTAATCAACAGCAATCCAGCAAACCAAATGCACAGTCACAACCACCACCTGCTACAGCAAGTGGAGTGTTTTCAGGATTTTTGAACAAGCTTACAGCCCCAGAGAGTGTCCCTCAACAGCCACATCCTGGAAATAGTAGCCAGACCTCACAACAGAGCCCTAAACCCCCTGAACAACCACTACCTTCCCAGACAGGTGGCTTCCTTTCTGGCCTGTTTGGTATGAGTGCATCAGATGTTAATAATGCCAAAGACCCCGCTCCCCAGAATCTTCCACAGCAGGAGGCCCCTTGTTCTGGTCAACCTAATGCACAGCAAAGTAACAGACAAAACTTGCGAAGACAAAACCAAGTTCCTCCTCAGCCGATACCTCAAAGTGGACCAAGTGGAATGTTCTCTGGGTTGCTTAATAAGATTGCAGACACCGCCACTGCACCACCCCAGGCACAAACCACACAGCAAACCAGTAGATCTGGTCCAAATGAAAGTGCCCCCCAGCAATCTTCTAGCCAACAGGGTGGTGGGTTCTTTTCTGGGCTTTTTTCAACCAACCAGACACCAGCGCAATCACAACAAGGACCCCCTGGATCCAGTCAACAGCAGCAAGGAAACAGGCAACCTTTACAAAGACAGAATCCAATTCCATCTCATACAACATCAGCCCCTGAGCCATCACAAGGGGGTCTGCTTTCAGGCCTTTTCAACAAACTTGCATCAGTAGATACTCCAGGTCCTTCATCGACATCTGTTTCTGGAGTTCAGGATAACCAACAAACAAGTAGGCCAGGTGCATCAATACAGAGTCAAACATCTACCCAACAGCCACCCCCTTCAAACCAGTCGGGTGGACTTCTTTCTGGTCTTTTGAAGATGGGTTCAGAAGCTGCAGCCCCAAAATCACCTTCCGTAGGACAGCAGCAACATCCTTCCTCTGGAAGCCAGATGCAAGGTCCACAACGTCAAGGTCAGACTGTGTCACAAGGAGCAACACAACAGCAAAGTCAGTCTGGTGGTCTGTTTTCTAGCATTTTCAAAATGGCCACCTCGGATGAATCTGTGCAACAACATGCCCAGTCAAGCAATCAGCAAGCAAATACATCTGTTCAAAGTGCCAACAATCAGCAAAATGAGTCTAGTGGCATCATCTCTGGATTTTTGAACAAACTTACTACAACAGCTGAAGTAACAGTAGCAAAAAGTGAAGCTTCCCCTGATGAGAAACCAAAACAACAGCAACAAGACCGTTCTGGAATTAAACCTAGTCAAGGACGTCCACAGATTCAGAGAGCCAAACCAGTTGAACTTATGTCCTCTGAAGATGGAGGTGCAGAAAAAGATCAAAAAGTTTCCGCACAAAAAGGTTTTTTGTCTGGACTATTTAGCAATGCCTCAGAGGAAGACACTTCATCTAAACTTCCTTCACAAATCAATGAACCGCCAAAAAGTAGTTCTAATAGTAGTGCAGGTATGCTTTCTGGAATTTTTAAAGCTGGAGCTAATGACAATGACACTTCAGCAAAAAGTAAGGACTCAGAGAAGGGCTTCCTTGATCGACTAATGTCTAAGCAGAGTAAAGATGAGTCCACTACTTCAGTTACCAGCAGCACTGGTTCAGAGTCAAACAATTTAGTGAGTGAAGCTTCTCAACAACCTGCTAACCTGCATCCTGCAGCAAAGTCCACCCAACAGTACATGGAGGAGATCCATAGACTCTTATATGGCACGTCTATTAATTATGGCTACCAAGATCTACTGTATACATTTGCTGTGCATGGTGTGATTCCCCCAGAACTTTATGAACATCAGTGTCTCATAGAAGCTCTTCTTTGGCAGCAATTGAATGATTATGCTCTTTTGGAGACGCTAGCAACACAAGTTCCAGACTGTTATTCTGCAAATCAAATGGAAATGCCATTATCCTCTGAACCTGTTGTAGAGACACCTGAATCGTGGAACTTGAAAAACATGGATCCTAGTCAATTCCACATACCCTCACATCCTTGGCAGGATGTTGTCAACCTGCCATTTCAAGGTAGTCTTCCTGTAGCAAATGGAGAGGATGTTATTGTGTTTGACATGAGTAGCACAAACAAGAAACCCTGGGAAGGCTGTGACAATTTAAATGGGTTCAGTGATAAAAGAACCAAAAAGACTTGGATGGAGAAAACCACTGCCATAAACCTCTCAACGGATATACCAGCAAAAAAATATTTGTGCCAGTCAATGTCAGACTTTAGTAGCAAAAATGCCTCAAAAATCACCCCAAAATCACATTTAGATTTGAAATTTGACTCAAGATTTTTCAGACGTCTCACTGAAAAAAAGGGGCCATTGGATTTGACTCCAGGTGCAGTCGACCTCAGTAGCACTGTAACTGCCAGTGAAGGTATAGAGGATGACATGTTTTTTGAAGATTCTGAGTGGTACCAGCAGTGGCTGTCCTTGTTGGAGCAGGGAATGTGGTGGCCGGCTGAGACAGGAGATTGTGGCTATTACGTTTACATGGATGAAGAATATATATACACTCTTTTGACTGATAGGGCTGGGAAGCACCTTTATGCATGTGCAACCCCTGAGGAGAGCCGTGTTTTAGAACAAATCACTGAAAATATTTCAAGTATTCTGCATAAAAAAGACAAACCAAAGATGACGCTCTGTGGTTTTAAAATACCTCTGTTCAATGAAGATGAAGTTCTGTCGATACCAGGAAAAAAACATTGTGACTCGCAGCTCCTAAATGCTCCCATTGATTTGTCTTCAGCTCTTCAGAAAGGAAACAGGATTATGAACATGAATCTTGAGCAGTTCTCCCAAATGTTTCAGGACTCCATAAATGCACAGACAGAGCAACCTGTTGACTTCAGTGCGTACAAACTCAAAAAAGTAAAAATGGGTTCACAAGAGCCAAGTATAATTTCTACAGAGGAGCAACCTCAAGCAGCTGACCTCTCTAGGAAAGCAACGAACCCATGTCATGGAAGACCATACTGGATAAATCAAGGTATTAAAGACATTTTTCCTGAGGTATCTGTGCACCAGTTATCTTCTACAGTTACTTTTACTTCATCAGTGGGCTATAGAGAACATCCCTCAACTATAAAATCTTCAATTCCTGAAATCAGGATAGGATATGTAGATAAGCCTGTTGACCAGAAAACTCAAAGTACGGAAACTACTTTGACACCTACTGCACCACAAACAGCTAAAGGCACAGCATTGGCAGGATCTACAATTACACCACAACCTCAGGCCACTTCTAGAAAACCTTCTGTTCTACTGAATGGCAGTGGAACGCCACCTACATCAACTAGGAAACTTCCTGTAGCACCAGCAAATTCAACAAAACAGGATGGGTTTACACAGCAGAGTGCAACCATTACACCACGAGTATTACCTACTCCACCAACCTCAGAACAAGTCACAACAAGTATTTCTTCTAAGCCTTCTGCTGCATCTCAGAAACACAAACTGGCAAGACAGCCATCACAGTCAACACAGCCTCCTTCATCAGAGAAAGCATCGAATTTTGATAGCTCTAAGACTGAAGAAGTTCCCTTGAAGCCGAAACCTTCCACAGTGATGTCAAATCAAAGACTATCATTGCCACCACCACAGAATTTACTTTTTAACAAGCCTCAAATGCCAGTAGACTCTCTTCTTTGTAGTAAACCTATGGATTTCTCTGCAACCTTGAGCAAAAAAGACAACGGTAAAAATGAGAAAACTCCAACAGATACTGATGCTGAAAGGTCTATTCAGGATATCATTGACTTTACCACAACAAAACTAAAAGTTAAAAAGCAGAATGAAGAGACTTTTCACATGGGTGAGACAGCTGCTGTAGATCTTACTGTTGAGTTAAATGAGGACGTGAAAGAAATCAATGTGACATTTCCAGCTCTAGAGGTCAGAAATCTCTCCATGACAATGTCTGATGTGCCTCT
>JAFVLL020027480.1:0-38640 GCA_021397915.2 Tor tambroides
AGGCTATATATAGTTTGTTTAGAAATAGTTTGTTGGACCATCCTGCAAATCTGGACTTTGAAAAGTGAACAAATAAACCCACATAAAGATAATAAATAATATACATGCTATATTTTTATTTTAAACGATATTCATAACAGTCATGTTAGTTAACTGTGAAATGAATAGGCAACAATCCTCAGTCTAGGGCCCTGCTTGACTCATTTTGTACAATACACATGATCCATGTATGAGTAAACTGAAGTCCTGGATCTTTGCGTGATTTCTGTCAGTCTTCTGTCCTTCCCTTGTCGATTATTTTGAGCCCCTTTGTCAATATAAGTACCATCTAATTCTCACAGGTAGTATATCCCTTAATCAAAGGATGGAGCTACACGCCAATCAACAAAACATGCGCTAATTAACACCTCTCTACTACATACGAAAGACAGCTTTATTCAAACGGATCCCGCCTCGGTTTGAAAAAACAAACAATTCTGTAGCTACGTCATAAAGGTAACGACTGTAAATACTGCTGCAGTGTTTCTGTCAGCGATTAAGATCATAATGCAGGTCATTTCTGAAAATTGCTCATTTTAATTTAAACGCTTAAGGATGTTTATTGTTGAAACAAATTCTCATGGTCAACAGAAATTAATAATTGAATGTGAACTTCCTGTTCAACATTCCCTACATCCTGCCGCAGTTTGGTTCTAACATCAAATGTTTTGACATGAAAGCCACGTTAGCACCTTATTAGGCCTGGTGTGGCAATTGTCAGATTCAGATTTATAGAAGAATGGTTATGAGAAAAGAAGATGGCATGTTCTCAAACGTCAAGCTCTTACACGTGAACAGCTGTGCTATGACATTTTCGTTTGATGTTACACGTTTTGCTACTTAAACAGCTTGCGTGTTTAGGACATATAAAAGGAAGCATAAATATATGAAAATGTTACTGTATCCTATTTATATCTCATTTTTATGAATAGCATATCTATCTATCTATCTATCTATCTATCTATCTATCTATCTATCTATCTATCTATCTATTCTATAGGCTATATATATATATATATATATATATATATATAGTCACATAGTTTTAAGTTAGTTGTAAAATTAGTACAAGGTATTTTAAGATACAAACTTTAATGTAATATCTACAAGAATATCTGGCTGCTTCTCTGAACACGTTATAATCCACGGACAAAAGTCCAGACGAGGAGCAATTGCAACGCAGAATATTGGACACAAGAGGGCGAACGTGCTCGTTTTTTGAAGTTTCTGCACAATAAATAAGATGCATAAGATAATAAAATGGGAGGAAAAAACTTAATTCTTTGGCTAACATAGCCTTGATGTATATTCAATAGACATGACTGTTTTTCAGTGAATGAATCATCCATCACCACTATTAACAATGTGCATACACACACACACACACACACACACACACACACACACACACACATATGTGTAGGGTGAAGTCAGCTAAAATGGGCCACGTTTTGGTAAATAACTTATAATACCATCAAATAAGCTATGCATGAGATCTCTTAAATATATTTCTATTTTTTAAATGTGAAAAAGTATAAAAGTTTTAAAATTATGAGAGTTAGAGTATCAGCAGGTACCTTCTTGAGCCACAGCACAAGATTCAGGTAAAATGGGCCAAAATAAAAAGAGAACAACACAGGTAATTTTAGCTTAAATCATTTTATTTTTAACAGTAAATTGACACTATTGTCTTTAGTGTGCTATAGCAACACCATAAATGTATTTCATTAAATAGAAAGTTGAATACATATTTAATTAAACAATGCAATTAAAAATGAACTGATCATGTTGTATAGGTGTGTGTTTCTGTGCATTGGTGTCTTTTGTATGCATGTATTTGTGCGTTTGTATTTTTTTTAAAGACTGTTAAGATTTTGTATGGATACATATCTACAGTAGGCATATAAACCTATGTTCACCCTCAATTTCTGTGTAAAAGTGTGTGTGTGTGTGTGTGTATGCAGCCCATTTTACTGACATCTTCCTTTCTTTCTCTTTCTCTTCTTGTCTCTCTGTTTCCTTTCCTTGCTTGTCCTCCTGCTATACTGTCTGCAATGCAATTTTTTTTAAAAGACTGTTAAGATTTTGTATGGATACATATCTAGGCCTATAAACCTATTTTCATCCTCAATTTCTGTCTAAAAGTGTGTGTGTGTGTGTGTGTATGCAGCCCATTTTAGTTTAACCAGCCATTTCTACCTAAAATGACCTTTTTCACAAAAATCAAAGTTTCTTTTATAAATTAAACTTTTTTATTTGAAAGAGTATGTGAAAACATTGTTCATAAACCTTTGCTTTGTTGGTAAGCTTACTTATAATTGTTTTAGTACCCTTATTAGTGATTAATGAAATTTTCTATGTCAGGCTCAATTACCTTACAATTTCTCTGACGATCATGTAACACTCTGCCCTGCCCGGCTTAAAAAACTCAGACCAATAAAAATTATTGTTACATGTCAAGTGTTGAAGCAACAATGCAAGATCAGTTATTGTGATTTTCTGTAAAAATTTAAAGAGATATGATGCTACAACCTTATTTGGCCCATTATACCTGACTTCACCCTATGTATGTATCTATGTATGTATGTGTGTGTGTGTGTGTGTAATATATATACAAACACACACATACGAATTTCATATACTTTCAAGGTGGGAATTAACCACAAACCAATGAACACCAAACAATGTTAGTAAAAGTATGTATCCTTCTATATTACACACTTTTCAAAAAATATGAATAAAAAAAATGAATTAAAAAAATCAAAAAAATAAATGCGATATATGGCCGCTAAAGAACAGAAGTCGCGTTTGCCTGCATTCGTAACCATAGCAACAGTACGTTGTTCTCTTTCCGTCACCGTCTGACGTACGTCAACAAAAAAGTCCTGCCGTTTTCACATTATTATTTATTTACCACAAGCAAAAATAAGAAAACTGAAGTGTTTTGACATTTTTAAAACAGTTGACGGTTATCGCACTGCGCTAAAAGACAATTCGGCTTGCGCGAAACGAACCTCAACAGTAAATTGTTAGCAGAAATCCCTAAAAAAGGTCGACCCCCCTGAAGGTCAACGAATAACTGGGAGATGATTCGCACACTTTTCTCTAGCAAACACTACTCTGCTGTTTCCCTCCAGCATATTCCTCCATTCCCTGCAGCAGATGCCGTGACGGTCGCCATGATGATGTCTGGTTTTGCCTGCAGCAGCAGCAGCGAGCTGTGAGACACACACACGGCGACCGGGAGCGGAGCAGCTGAGTCCTCCAAACGACATGAACGAGGACGCGTATTTCCAGCCCCTCTCCGCAAAGCTGCTCTCGACAAGTGCATAACAGTTTTCGAAAGCAAGGCTTGCTCCCTCCGTCAGCCTTTCGTGTATATACGAAGAGAGGAATTTAAAGGAAAAACAGCTTGCTAAGGCTTTCGCAGTCCTGCCAGAGGAGGGGCATATGGGGCTTTGTAGCAATGCAGATCCCGTGCTGCTGATGCGCTTTTGTTACTGCATAATGGATAACCACAGATATCACCATATCTCAGGGGATTGCTTTAAACTTCTTTGGTGACTTGTTTTGTGAAAAGTGTCTTTCAAGACAGGAGAAGCTGAAATCGGGAATACATACAAGCCTAGGGTATATACGTCAAATCCACCGGCCAGGGCAGGGTCGATGGCTGTAAGTTCTCTACATCTAAGGACTGTGAATTCATGATGTTGTGGATTGATATGGACGCATCGGTGCGAGAGGGACCATGATTAGGCTCGACAATATTTTCTGAGCCATTAAGTTTTTCCGGAGCGTTCACTCAAGTGTGCCACTGGCCGGTCCAGTTTGCTGCCGTGGGAGCAAATACTGACCATACTGTGAGACATCAGCAGCAACTGAAACCATGTCTGGAGAGGTGCGTTTGAAGAAGCTGGAGAAGCTGATTCTAGATGGCCCGTCTCAGTCTAATGGCCAGTGCTTCAGCGTGGAGACCTTGTTGGATATTCTTGTTTGCCTGTATGATGAGTGCAATAATTCTCCCCTCAGAAGAGAGAAAAACGTCCTGGAGTTCCTAGACTGGGGTAAGGCATATTTCACGCACTGCACGCCTTGTCTTTCAGGCGTCCCACACGTCAGTTGTGTAGCGATTCACTGTGACATGCGAGAGGCAAACAAACTATTGTTTTATTGTCTGACGTTAGCCAGCTGCTTAACAGACTAAAGTTGCTGTACGGAAAACTCATTGAGTTGTTTTTGAGGGGGAACAGAAATGAAGATGACATCATCGCTGGACTGGTTTGTGCATGAATGTGGAATGTGAAGCTCACCTTTAATGAGTCTTCACGCTTACTGCTCACACAAGGTGGATACAGTGCAGTGGGCTTTCATTTTGACATGGGCCACAGCTAAACAAACTCATTTATTTATGGCCTGTGTGCTTGTTCGGCAGCAGAATAGCATGTTTATTCTTTTTTGATGGCTTGACAGTTCTTTACATATTGTTCATGTTTATTTTGGTGTTTAATGGCTATACATTAATTCTCGGACAGTAGCTTAAGGTGCACTCATGTTTTGCTAAATTTTAAAGTTTACAAATGATAAAGACTCACGAGCAATCAGTCTTAAAGGAAAAGCTGTTTTATTCTACATGACGCGGGTCTGCCCCTCATGGGCGCCGGCATGTTGAGATCACATGACCAGTTGTGTCACGCAATTGATCGCGTTACTATTAATAATAATATGTTTACTTTGTATACCGTCTTCAGCTGGTGGTAAAGGCACTTTATAAAGCATAATTGTTACATATTACGGACACAACATAACTGTCTATTTTAAATCCCTCATATTACTTTTATTTCTTTCTTTTTAATTAGTTTATTTCTTTATTCTTTTACTTTTTATTGTATTGTTATATATTATGAACCTATTTATGATAACTATTGTAATTTTTAAAAAATTTAATTAATATAAAACACTTTGAATTATCACTGCATATGAAATGTTCTACGGTCAACAGCCTAATTCAGAGTGATGGTACGGATCAGAGCATGCAGAGCAAACTTCTTACATCCAAGCCAGTATGTGTCAGTATCACATCCAAAACAGCTAGTACTGTTGCAATGAGTTAGATGTGAACCATTAAGACAAATAAGCAAACTTTTATGGGGCAGAGTTCATCCTGCATCTGTAAATGATCTTATTGCAAGTTTAAAATGGAGCGGAATGAATGGTCTTCTATCTCTGCAAAAAGTTTGGCATAATAAACTGTCATGTTATGTAACTCTGCTAAATGAATAGAATGCAACAAACAGCATGCGTTTAGATTTACTGGCCCACCGTCTGAATGTAGCGCCAATTCACAGCACAGTCCTTGGTTAGTTTGGTGTTTTGTTTACAATCCTCTGGTCCTGTGATTTTAATGAAAATGCAAATCAAACAAGCCTTCAAGTGACTTAGGCCCATAGTGATGGCAGTGCTGGTCATTGTTGTCACACACAGGTCAGGACGTTTTTGAGAGAGCTATTGTGCGTCATTGTGCATGTGTGCTTATGCGAGAAAGTGTAAGTGCCCTTTTCCTGTGGGGAGTCTCAGTAGGGCAGCGTCAGGAAACTCCACTGAGCCGCTGGACACATGATGTCATATGGGGAAACGGCTGTGCATTGTGTTTGTCCCCTTTGTGGACTTGACTATTTAAAGACAGACTGGATAGGTCACTCACTCATGAGCTCATTAGCACACACTCACTCATTCATTCACATTTCAATGTACGCCGCTGTGACCGTCATTGGCGCGGAGACCAAAGTCACAGTTTATTGTCACCGAGGTTAAATTTAGTTTCACAAGGGACTGCGTGTCTTGCTTCTTTATGACACACTAACACATTTTTACAGCGTTTGTATTTCAAAAAGGAGGCTGGAAGTCTGGCGTAACTTTGTAACCAAAGGCAATGAGGGGATAAATTTGGCTTGTTGCTCTGGTTTTCCTCAGCGTCTGTGGACAGTTCATAAACACAGCCGCTGATGGTTTAGGTAAGAACAGAGGTGAGGATTCCACATTCAGCATTGACAGATCATAATTGGAGCCTTGAGGCTGTCACAATGTACTACAACATAATGAGAATCACATGTATGTTGGGACAAGGCAGCTAAGTTGCAATTATATGCGAAACCCCGTGGAATGTCCCAGTCCTCTAGAGAAATGTATGCATAACCGTGTGAGACACATAATGAATGATTCATTCGTATTTCCTTCCCTTCCATTGCCAACCAAGTCTAGACCAGTGACCCAGAGCCATATTGTATTGTTCTGATTATATTTTCATTGTGAAAGAGTGAATTCATGCAGACTCTCTGGGCTTTTCACTGAAATAGATCTAGGGCCAATTGGCAAAGATGAGTACATGCTTCAGCTTTTCATTGGTTTTCCCTTGACTGACCCTGTTGAAGATTGGAGGTAGCTTGGGGGAATGGTTTGCCAGGGGTTTCCCACATGATACATTCATTAAGCAGTGCAGTATGTTAAACAGGTATCCCCTCACTACGTTCCAAAACCTACAGGAATACAGAATAATTTACACTGTCAGTACAAACCAAATTGGATTAATGTCTATATGGAATCCTTTGACCAGTGAAAATATAGTTTTCGCTTGCAAAAAAAAAAGTACATACTACAGTGATAACATTCATACTGCTGTGATAACATTCAGTGAATTTCATTGGTGTATAGTGTTCCATGGTTTGCTGAAAAAGTTTGTACTCAGAAATTGCTAGTAAATTTAACAAATAATTACAAAAAAATGGCAAGTAACATATTAAATAAAATATGAAATTCTTAAAGTCCCCCTGTAGTCAAATATTTTATCCCTTAAAACTTATCTTTGATCATCAAAATGACATATTAAAATGTTTTTTCTTGTGAAAACAATTTTCTCATGCCTTAAAATAGCTTGAATGTAACTCTACACCCTTGCCTCATTACTATACGCTGATCTATGAATATGCAAATTAGACCCGCCTCCACTCAGTCGCAGCAGCCAGCGTCTCCTGTTCCGCTGAACTGTAGTAAACGCAAAACAATGGCATACACGGATAATGACCGATAAAACTATGTTTTTACTGGCAGACAACTACAGTGAATACTGTAACATTCGTTAAAGTTACTTACTTGACGATGTTGTGTCCTAAAATGCCGTTAAGACTGAATGCAGCCGTTTGCGATTCTTAATTCGCGCCTGCGAGCATACGCGTGTGAAGAGATGCCGATGCGGGAGAGGTGGGTCTGACTCCGGGCTACTTTTGCACGGTTGCCGCGGGTTATAATGCAAGTTAGCGGTTCTAAATTCATATTAAACCACAGCTTGGGTTTTTTTTTGCTCTAAATTATGTTTGGTTTTGTGCTGGTATTGGTCTGTTTTTCATGCTAGTGATAGGAATCTATCCCTTGACGTGATTGGTTATTGGTTTGTGCCGTAGCAACCCGAGAGCTGTTTCAAGCCGCATTTCTGGGTCAGCCATTGAGAAACTACAGTTTTAAGGAGAAAATACTCAGCAATGGTGTTGATTAATGGATTGGCACATGGTTTGTCTAAAAGCATATTAAAAACACTACATAGACATACAAACAACATAAAAAAACTTGATTTTCACCACAGGGGGACTTTAAGTAGAAAAACTGAAATAGTATTTTCTTGTAAAACGTACTGCAATATTTGTTTTATTTACAGCTTTGAATTATTTTTTAAATTTATTTTTACCGTGCATGGTAAAACCGTTTTACCGTGAATATGGTAATAATTTTGTTGGATATACAGTGATGATATTGTTAACAAACACATTTATTTTTTGCTAATTTAAAGCTGTAATGTAATAAAATATAAATATTAGATGAAAAACTTAGATTAAAAAAAATTGAAATATGGCTTTGGCAAATAACTGAAATAAGTTCTAAAATTGCTAAAACTGGAAAAAAATGAAACTTAAAAAAAAAAGCCCATAACAAAATGACTAAAACATGAAATGAAAAATTAAAATCTAAAAACAAAAGCAAAGTTGAAATATTAATAAATACTATAATAGTATATGAACAATAACACTGGGTATATCAAAATACCATGGTATTACCATCTGATACATCACTGTGCCATGTTTGGGACTTTTTGTATAACACGAGAAAACATTTTTGTGGATTTTTACAATTTATTTATTGTATTTATTTTTTTTGTATTTATTATTATTTTTATTATTATTCATTAAACTTAAAAGTGAGGTCACCAGACATAAACAAACATGACAATATTTCACAGTCCACTGGATATGTAAATGTCCTGCTAAAATGCAAGGCATGCCAGACATTGAGCTGCTCCACACTGAGGTGCAAGAGCAATGCCAAAATCCCAAAATAACGTCTCGGCAATGCAGAGATCTGGATGCATTGTTCCTCCCTGTCACATGATGTTTCTCCTGTGGAGGGCTTGGCTCGGATCGCTCGGGTGTAATAGTATGGTTTAAAGCCAAAGAATTCACCTCTTCTCCCTCATCCGTCTCCATTCCCACTCCGGTCCCTCATTCCAGCACACCCTCCAGCAGTCAAACAGGAACGTCTTATTTAGTGCTAACATTACACACTTAAACACCCGCCCATGCCTGAAGCTGTAATATGCACACATATATGTGGGAAGAGAGAATGTTTTTGTCATTATGTATTAGACACATGTTTAGGGTGTTTTCACTAATAGAGATGTGTTATTTGAGATAACACGCACCAGTAGCCAGATAGCCAACGCTGCAGTGCGTTGCTGCTCTGAGACCCTCCTTGCACGCTGTAGATGAGGAATTGCTCAGACTAAGGCCAGATTTGCATGGAAGTGCTGACTCAGAGCTCTAGCTCTTTGCCGCTCTGATGTGCAGAGTGAAGAGGCTTGTATGGCAGCTGTTTGATGCCTACGTTATGTCGTCGTTCTCTGTCTTCCTCTCAATGCATCATAGTCCTTGACTGGCCAGTCTCTTAATCGGTCTGACACTTCTGTGTGCCAGCTTTGGCAGAGGAAAGTAACAGACACTCTCAGTTTCATTTGCCATTTGAGATCCAAGTAAACCATTGGTGGCAGGTCACAGTTGATCATGTTGTAAACAAAAGCAAAATGCTACAGTATGTCTGCAGCTGTCTATGTGTATAAAGTGGATGGATTTAATATTGAATGCAATCCTGTTTCATTTAAAGTGATAGTTCATCCAAAACTGAAAATTCTGTCATCATTTACTCATCTTCAACACTGAAAAACATTGGAATCCATTCTTTCATTATATGGACAAAAAATTGACATATTTCAGTACATGTTTTTTGTTTCACAGAAGAAAGAAAGTCATACAGGTTTTATTTCGTTTCATTTTCTTTTTTTGCGAACTGTCCCTTTAAATGCAGGGTAATTTGTGTAAAATGGATGGATTTAATATGGAACCCAATTTGGTTTCTTTAAAAAGGAACTCACCTTCAAAATTGCAAATCAGTATTGAACACCATTAACTTTAATTGTATGGACAAAAACAAACAAACAAACAAAAAAACACTGAGATATTTTACAAAATATATTTTGTGTTCCACAAAAGAAAGTCATACATGCTTTTCTTTTTTTGTAACCAGTCCTTTTGAATGTGGGGTAATTTGAATAAAATTGATGGATTTAAAATGGAACCCAGTTCTGTTACTTTAAACTTCACCCAGAAATTAACATTTTGTTGTTGTTACTCACATTGCATCATTGCCAAACAACTTTAGACCCCACTGACTTTCATTGTATGCCCCCCCCCCCCCCCAAAAAAAAAAAAATTATTTCTTCTGAAGAACACAAAAGAATTCAAAAATGCTTCAACTGCTTTTGCTCATACGATGAAAGTCAATGGGGTACGAGACAACACTGGACCTCATTGACTTTCTTTGTATGGACAAAAACATACTAAGACATTTTTTGTGTTCTGCAGAAAAAAGAACATAATACAGGTTTAGCACAATATGAGAGTGAGTAAATGATGACAGAATTTTCATTTCTGTAAAAAAAAAAAAAACCTATCCTATAAATATGTAGTAGTTCTGTGCCATGCAAAACAGTTGGCAGATCAGCTAGTGTCCTTTGACATTGCTGACCGGCTATACTGCTGCATGCACAGAGTTATCACTTGGCCTTAGCCTGTGCTGCTTCCTGATTTATGTGCCTGAATACTTTGTGTGTGTGTATTTTTGGTGTATGCCCTTGAGCTTTGATGCATTGGAGCAGTAGACCATCCTATCAGAATGCTAGCACATGCACTGCTAAGCTGTGACACAAAGTGACCCAGAGATTTGACCCCAACATTAGATAAAAACTAATAATATGACTTCTGAAACCATTCCGTCTCTAAATTCTGATTGGATGAGTGACATTCAAAGCCATTGTAAAATGACTATAAACACTAGCAGTAGTAGCATCTACTATGTACTACTAGTTGCATGATATTTTACTCTCAAATGAAGAGCAAACATTGCATAGATCTTTTTGCTTTTGTTTTTAGTGTAGACACTGAATAGCAAAGGGATTTGTGTGTTTAGTGGATTTGGTTTGGTTTCTCTTTCAGTAGTCATGCATTTGCGTTTTGCATCATAGTTTCCAGTCCTCGAGGGTCAAGGGAAGATCTTGCCGGCCATGCAGCACGATAAAACAGCTTCGAATGACACAAAATGAGGAAATCCTGTGGTTGTAGTGATTTTTGTCTGTTGGTTATCTTGGCTGACCCCATAAACACGGCTGTTTTGCATGCCGCTGTACTTATTAGCTCACACATCAAGTGCACGTCAGGCCACGTTTCAGTCCAACCTACCTCATGAGATTTCCAAATGACAAAAATATCCTCACACTTCAGTAACTATCACACATGACCTAAACTTGATGAAGATTTCACGAGCTTTCCAAATTGTAAATGCCAAGTATTTTAGATAATTACTCCTGCATGCTAAAAATGCTGCACCCCTGAGATGAATAGTTAGGCTGAATTGCTATAATAGCTGCTTAGCTGTAAAACAGTGTACACAGTTTAGTTAGGGTTGTAAGATGGAAAATACAGACAATTAAACAGACATTTTAATAGATTGAAATCAGCCTCAGACAGGTGATAAGCATCATGGATGGCTATCTGATACAACATTATGTACATAATGGTCCTGTTACCAACCTTTCTGTCTCCACTGTCAAAGTGAATTAGTCAGTTGCCTATGTAGACAGCCTTTATATTATCATCATGACCCTGGCATGCATTTTCTTTGAGAATAATTATCGTTCAATTGTATCGTTCAGTACTTTTGACAGTCCAAAATTATGTTGTGACTGAAAAATATTCTTACGAAAATATTCACTCTAATTAGAAAGTAATATATTTACACAATATGTTGTTTTTTTTGTGATAAAAATGGTAATTATGATTTAAATTGCATTTGGTTTGCTGTTTTTGAAAGTATTCTTTAATATTGAGAACGATTTTTAGAACTATATCTTTATTGTTATCTTTATAGTTATCGTCCTTGGTGTGAACGGGCCTTTATTCAAATAGAAAAAGTATTTTGGAATTTTAATATTTCACAGTATTATTGTTTTTACTGTATTTTTTATCAAAATGAATGCCGTTTTGGTGAGCATAAGATACTTCTTTCAATAAAAACAACAATTTGTAATAAAAAATAATTCCAAACTTTGACTGATAATGTATGACTAGAATAAAAATAATAATATACAATAAACATAACAGAAGTAATGTTATAAATAAATAACTATATTTTGGAACTTAGATTGCCTTGCTGTTAGCTTAGCAACATGCTACTTCATCAAACGCTTTTATAATGTATTGTAAATCATAATTTTTGTTTGGATGCTGCCTTACAAGGTAACTCACTAGTTTTTGAAACATAAGCTTGTGGTTCTCCATCATCCTAGGTTTAACACAAGACCCTCAAGCTTGGCAAATGGCAGAGAGATAAAGCCCAGTCTTTTAACAGAATCTATTGGTGTTTTTACTGCTTTGCCTCTTACCAAATGCCCCATGTTACATTCCAGGCCCAAGCCAAAGGGGCTTTTGTGGGTGTGTTTGGCACTCAGGCAGTAGACTAGATTAAAGGCAATGTTGATGGCTGTCACATGTCAAATATATCAAGGTCAGAGATGAGTCCTCTCATTATGAGTGCTGTCAGTGTGTATCTGGCCTGCTGTGGGGGGTTAGGAGGAGGAAGGGCATGGGTGTGAGGAGATGCTTCATGGATGGGGGGGATGGTTCTTTTTTAAAAAAAAAAAAGATGGGGTTTTCACATACATGACTCCATATATAGTTCATGTTGTTGTAGGAAGCAGGCACCAGTTTGAATTTAATTCCAGTTATGCTTCTGGTTTGGTTGTTAAATAATTCTGTTCCGTAATACACAAAGAATTCAAACAAAGTGCGTTCTCGGAGGGCTTTGCGGTCGAGGTGGTATTTGCGTGTCGGCTGTTCAGTAGAGCTGAAAGAACATGGTTTGCCTCCCCCCACCTGTCTGTCATCAGTCGACGTGTTTTGCAACATCTTTCTTTGAGAGCCGTTCCACTTTTTGAACTCTTGTGTGCATTTGTTTGAGTCTTGTCGGCACTTGTTTCGATAAACGCATATTTTTGGGATACTTACAGTTTCAAGTCCTAGCGCTGACACCTTTCCTCTGTAGGTTATAATTAGTAGTTGTTTCCAGCCTAAGGGATTGGCTATGGCCCAGAAAATGTCTGCACTGGAGGACTGCAGAGATGTGTATATATAGCCTTTTTTTGTCCCTTTCATTTATTCTTGCTGCTGAAAATGGGGGTTTTGTGGCAGTTTTAGATCATGACTGCTTTCTCTCATTGTATAAAGCGTTCACATCACGTGATTTGGACTTGAGTCAGAGTACCAATTTTTGATTCTCAACATGCATTTTGGTTTAACTGCACTTGCGTCTATGACTTGAGTCTTGCGTAGCCAGAATTTTGACTAAACAGCAAAACACTAGTCTACACTTCAGCTTATTCTGGCATTGAACCACCCACTTAAATAAGAAAAGACCATATGACTGATGTGTAAAGAGACCAGCCTCAGTTTTTGTTTTTCTTTTTTTTACCAGAAATAGGTTAGGCTATACTACAATAATAGGCTGGTGTGGAAAAACAGTAATCATGTGGCACTTTCTGTGAATGATTGTACAGAAAACACTGGGAAAAAGTGGAAAATGTGTGTAGATTTGTTATCTTACTATTAAGTGCCTCAGAAAAATTGTAGAGAACGTCCGCTGGACGCAAGCAGCGTACGCTCTTGTGTGCCAGCCGTGCCACAAGGATACGTCTTCTACACTTGTTTACGCTTTGAATTGAATGAAAACAGTGCATCCGTGTGGTGCGCCTGACACACAATATTCTCAAAATGGCGCTATGCTGAAGCAGAGGAGACGAATTGTTGAATAAAATCATTGTTTTGTTTTCTTTGCGCAGAAAAAGTGTTCTCGTCGCTTCATTAAATTCAGATTGAACCACTGATGGCAGATGGACTATTCTGACGATGCTTTTCATACTTTTATGTACCTTGACAGTGCAATTTACTATGCAGTTAATGGGACAGTCAAGCCTCCCGGTTTTCATCCAAAATATCTTAAATTGTGTTCTGAAGACGAACAAAGCTTTTACGAGTTTGGAACAACATGGGGGTAAGTGATTAATGACAAAATTTTCATTTTGGGGTGGAGTATCCCTTTAAGTCCACGAGACCGTAGGGTGTCCCAATCGTCATTTTAGCGTTCAAAAGGGTGCTCGCGAGCGCCTCCTTTGTGGCTGCTATGCGCCCTTGATCCGCACTTCTGTCGAGCCCGCACTGGGGCGAGCTACGCAGGACACTTCTACCCGACAGTTAAAGCGGCACTATGTCACAAAAGTGCGGACTCGGAGGAAGACCGTGAGGGTTTAGTTTACGATTTGGGACAGGGCCTTACTTCATTCCTGAATGAATCAGCCGTTTGAACGATTCGAATGAATGAATGACTCATAAAGACATTTACAGTTTTAGTTTCTTATTTAGAGTATTATTTCATTAAAAAAAGAAAAAAGGGGAAAAAAACTTTAAAGGGATAGCTCACCCAAAAAGTTTAAATTGTCATCATTTACTCAAACCTGAATGACTTAGGCTACTTTATTTTGTGGAACATAAAAGAATGTATTTTGAAGTGTGTTGGTAACAAAGCTGTTTTGGTTGCCAATGACTTCCATTGCATGAATCAAAAAAATGTCTCTCAAATTATCTTCTTTTATGTTCCATAGTTGTAGCCTAATGTGTAATAAATGTTATGCTGAATCAAATAAAATATTTCTAAAGTTACTATTTGTAATGTCTACTTAATACTTTCTAATTTAACACAAAAAATAGCTTTAAATAATCTTTTGGGGGTATTTTCACAGCCAAATGTAATTTGCAAGTAATTAGATTAATTAATCACGACACATCATGTAATTAATTAGATTAAAAATTTAAATCGACTGACAGCCCTAGTTTTAACATTTGTTAGACCTTAAAAAATAACTTCTAATTTAAGTGAACTTAAAACAATCTTCACTTAAACCCATTATAATAAATGTCATATTTACCTGTGCCCTTCAGCAAGTAGGAAATATACAGAATAAAATTGAATAAAGTTATCAACACTAAATTCTAAATTAAATATAGGTGGATCATTAAAGCTCCAAAATTTATAGATGCAATTCTTGTCAAGAAAAAAGAGACAGAAGCAGCAGTTGTGAGTGGCCAACCCTAGCTCCGCACCTGTGTTAACTGCATTAAATATTTTTAACATCTTTAAACTGAAAAAATAAATCGCCTGTGTTAACGTGCTAGTTTTGACAGCACAAATTTTTTTTACATTCTTATAATTTGTAATCAAAATAGGGCTGAAACAATCAGTCAACATTATTGACAACATCGACAATAAACAATTGTCGTCAAATATTTTTGTTGTCGAATGGTCGTTTGATGTCATATGACTTAATGTAAGGGCCTGCAATAACACAGTTTGACCAGTGAGGCGCTGTAGTGCAAAACTGTAATTCATCCCTCCCAGCTGCAATCCAATAAAAGGCAAAGCCGAAGCAGTTGTGTGAGAAAGTTTTACAAAACTACAAACAAAAAAATGCGGTCATGTGTAAAGGCCCCAATATTACTCATGGCGAAGTTTTTTTTTATTCTTCAGTTGTTTGTTTCAGCCCTAATTTAAAATGTCACAAATCTTTTGGTGAAATGACTGACTTTTCTCTGTTGACATGTGCCAGACTTCTTCAATCATTTCATTTGCATAAAACCTGCCCCTTTCTTACATTTAACTGCAAACTCGCATTCAGATTTTTCTCCATCCATTCAACACCCTACATTTTTTTTATTCAATAGTCCATTTCAAATTTGGTGATTATTTACTATAGAAGAGTGTTCATGGGAGAAAAAAAAAATAACACTGGGAAAGTATCATATAATTGGTCCAAGTCTACAAGGCTATATTCTAAATCTTTTGAATGTCTAAAAAATCTTTGTGTGAGAAACAAACAAACAAAAAAAATTCCTTGTACATTCTTTGAAAATTTCCTTTTGGTAGTCATGCTGGTTTAGAACAAAATGAGGGTGAGTAAATGAGTACAAATTTCATTTTTAAGTGAACTATCCCTTTAAGCTCTTGTGAAAAATACAGTGAGAAGCATTTGTGTATGGATCACATTACTAATTGCCGGTTAGGGTTTGATGTTTGTTTTAAATGGGAAAATACGTTTGACAGACAGTGTGTAGCCCAAATTAAAATTTCACAGTTGCATGTTCCAGCGAAGTTGATTAGCGATTAAAATAATAATGATTACGATGACAGTGATGATAATTTGAACATATTACATGGGTGGTGAAGTTTCCACAGTTCCGACTGCCTCAGGGGCTTTCAGTCAGTCGTGGTAGGAAACGTCCAGCAAGATTTCATTCACTCCTCTGTTCTGAGAGAATGCAGTAGGATAGAGTTACATCTACCATGACATATTTTGCCACAGGGAGGTGACTCGGTGGTATTATGTTGACTGAATAACTAATGCTGGTATTTTTACGTCCCTGCCAATTGAGCGTAAGAGCAAGCAGTCTGTAGAAAGCTTTCACAGCTCTTGTGTCAATGTCATGTTGTTGGACAACTGTGTAATCTTCTCTGGAAGATACAACCTCTCTGCTTTCCTGTGAAGTTGTCTGTGTTAGGTTCTGAGAAATGGCAAAACTACTTTTAATTATACCTTTCTTTGACACATCCAACATCTCTGTAGCTCTATTGATGTACAAGTCTTTGGTTAAAGTAGTAGTTCACCCCTGAATGAAAATTCTGTCATCATTTACTCACCCTCATAACTTCCTTTCTTCTGTAGAGTGCAGATATTTATATCTAAATGTCCCTGCTGCTTTTTCCATTCAATGAAAGTGAATGGCAACCAAGAGTGCCATGTGAGATTTTCAGTGAATAACAACGAGTTTTTTGGTTTCAGAAGACTTGGACTATGATGCTTTATGATGTTGTTGTTGATTTTTATTTTTTTTGGAATACAACTGAAATCTCAGTGTGTCTCTGTGCGTGGTTTCATTAAATAAAATATGCTGCATGTTCCAGAGTGAAAATCAGAACTGTGTTCTTTTTACACGTGAGCAGCGTGTGTGTTTTAAGCATACTTAGATTAGGGCTGCACAATAATTCAATATCAATATAACGGTGATATGATTTTTAAAAACATTTCCATTATTTCAATAGACTATACCAGTGTTTCCCATACATTGATTTATTTGTGACGGTTGACTTCGTTGAATAAACAGGAGCACTGCATGTTTCGATAATCAAAACGCGGCGCTGGTGTTTTATATGATTGACTCTGATTGACTCTGTTCGGAGTTTGGCTTGCTTATAATGTGCATTAAAAGCGCAACATGTTCCAACCATCTTCCCAAACTTGTAATTAGAATCACTTATGAATTGTCTTTTTGTCAACAGAAGAAAAGCATTAAGGGCTCTGTGGCCTGCAAGTTTTCAGTTTTCCACCAAAATAAAGGCTTGGTGGTTTAATGTTTGAAAAGCTGAATTAAGACAGCCAGATATATTAGTATTGTAAATGTAAAAGTATGGTTGTACTTAATAAAATTATTGTTATTAATAATATTATTATAATTTTTTTAAATGCTCGATTTTTTTGATTTTACAGTGAAATATACCATTGAAATATTCCAATAATAACATTGAAATATTCCAATAGTTATATTTATAATTTGGTTTAATATTTTAATAATAATAATTGTATTTATTTATTTATTTTCCAAATTGTGCGGCTCTGCAAACAAGCATAGCAAACAAACCTGAAGCAACAACAACAAAAATCCCCAACAGAAACACATTTGCAAATCACAATCACAATTTTTGTCAGAAAATTCACAATTTTTTTAGAGATTGATAGCTTATGGACACCATCAAATTCAACCGAATGGAAAATGCAGTGTGAACATTATTCTAAAGATTTCCGTTTGTGTTCCACAGAAGAAAAAAAGTCTTGCGAGTTTGGAATTACATGAAGATGAAAAATTGTTTAATTTTGGCCTGAACTAACCTGCTCTTTATTTTCTCACTTGAGACTTTAGCAATGATGTTAATGATAAAATCAGCAGGTTAGCACATCTGTTTCTTTCGTTTTCTTTTTCTTTTTTTTGAATGCAGGACACCCTCTCTGGTGTCTGTCTGTCCTCTCGTTCCCCATTGGGCCTGATGGTGTTCTTTTAAAGGTGAATGGTTACTTCCTGTATTTTAATTGCATCTTATCTAACCTTGATGCAGTAGCATGACTCAGTCTATGTATTTCTGTAGATGGAAAAAGTAGGGGATTGATATGCTGGATCATTTTACAAAATGGGTGATGCCACTGCTGGAGCACAGAGATCTGCAATAACCAGGAACGCAGTAAAGCGTCAAACACGTTTTTGACGTGTTTAACATCACATTTCATCTCTGTCTTTTGTGTGCAGAGTTTCTGTTTATGTCATTTGTCACATAACCTTCTTGCATTCAGTGAATTTTTAAAATAGCTGCCTGTGCTAAACGGGCCGTGTGTTTTGCACTCTTGCTCCATTAATGCACTTACAGCATGGGGCTTCAGTTTCAGGCATGTCTGATGGGCGATTTTTCTCCTACCCCATCTGTTTGCATTTTTCTCTTGATGAACATTAGCACAGGAGCCATGAAACATCCAAGATCTTTATGGCTTTGTTTGTTCTTCCTCTGGCTTCATTGTATTTTGGGGATATCCTGTTTGTGCATTGCAGTGGTTTAGACAAATGTAGTTTTTGTCTTGTCTGACACAAGCCATGCCATCATGCTTCAATAGCAGTAGGGGATGCTTTAGGGGTGGTGTATATTGCTTTGGGAATTTGGGCATCGTGAGTGCTCATCCGAGCATTAAACACAATTTATCGCCCCATTGCATGTTTATGCAGTATGAAAGTGATTCTCAGGCATATTTATGTACGTTTGGTACTTATTAATGATTTAATGCTTTCCCCTGTCCTCACGGAGGGTTTCATATATCACCCCCCTGCTAACTACATGCTACTATGAGCCATGACTTTGCCTAAGGGATTGAACGCACCCATGATTTTTTAAAAATTCATTGGATATCCTGCCAGCTTGTTTAATAACAGGGGCTGCCATCACATCAATGAAGGGAACCCTTGTTCAGGACCCCTTCATTTTGTAAATGTAATTTGTTCAGTCTGTTGGGACTCATCTTATTTATGGCCGTTATTAGCAGTAGCAGTTGTGAGGCACTGGGTCTTTCAGATTAAGCCAGATATTAAGGAATTGCAGGTCATATAGTAACTTAAAAAAAGAACAAAAACAGTGCAAATAAATTATATTATTATTAGTAAATGTTTTTTAGACAAAGAAATTATCTTTTTATTATATAATTTTTCTTTCTTTCAAAAATTCATTTTTCTTTTTCTTTTTTATTTCTATACATTTCACAATAATGTAGTTATTGTGAAATCTTTTGGTCATGATGATGTGTAGTGAAAATCTGATATTATTATTGCATATTAGTTTTTTATATTATAATCTAAAATGTATGTGTTTATGCAGTATATATATATATATATATATATATATATATATATATATATATACACACACACACACACACACACACACACACATATATATATATATATATATATATGGTTTAAATTAAGTAAAAAATTAATTTATTATTGAATTATTTAGAAATTGTTACACAATTTAAGTGTAAATATTTTTTTAAATTTTTTATTTTTTGGCCTCTCACCATTTTTATTCATAGACACTTTGTAAAAGATAATAGGAAGTGAAGATAAATCAAATTAACTGTACATTTTTTTGGTAGGCTTTCCAAAGACCATTTATTCAAATCCCTAAGATAAATAGAAATATCACCATCAAATGTTTGTTTGAAAGATTGGGCTTCACAAAATAAATTTGTTAAAATAAAATATAGGTATGCACGATATTGGATTTTTGCAGATATCTGATATGCCGATAATTTTCAACTCATTTTGGCCGATAGCCGATGCCGATATATATTTATTTTTTGGTAATTTTGTTTAGTTTTTAACAAGAACTTATTTGTTAGAATTAAATAAACAATTATAAAGTTCTTTTATAATGACACTACATTGTAGATTTGAAAATAACTATAAATAAACTATATATTAATCACTGCATTTTTTTCCCAGAAAGATGCAGTGGTAACCTTAACATTTTATTTTATGATTTAATATTTGTAAATGATCTAAAGCAAAAGAGTTCTGAAAAATTCTGAAAATCTTTTAAAGCTCATAATTTGTTTAAAATATAACATATTACACATTAATGAATAAATCAGTGTTCATTAGAATAAATTTTTTTTTTTTTTTGTTCATGTAAGCTATAGCTTCTGACCTTTCAATCAAAACATACTCATGATTTTATGGCATCAATTACTGCTTTATTTAATCAGAAACACAGTCTAAATATTATTTGTGTATTTTGCTTTCATTTTATTAGAAGGCCAATTAAAACTCATTACCGAACGGGCATTAGGACCCGGGGGAGGCTGCCACTGTTGCCACTGCACGTGCTATTACTGTTTACTCTATCATACACGGAACGTGTACGTGCATTCTCAGCTTAAATGCAGCGATCCAAAAGAGTGAATCCAATCACCATTCAGGCAAAACTTTGCTTCAAGAATGAGCCACAATGCTGACATGATCTAATCGCGAGCACATGTGAGTTAATGTATTCATATCAGCAAGACATATCGGCATAATTTTTCATATCGGGTCAATGCCGATATTTACATTTAAAGCCGTTATCGGCCGATTCCGATATTGGTCCGATAATATCGTGCATCCCTAATAAAAGGTATGGAAAATTTTAGTTGACTTCGTTGAAACTTTTTTGTCTGTATATGTGTGTGTTTTAGAGGGCTACAAAAGTATCTGCTGTGTTCATATTGAATGCAAACATTGAAACATTATTCACATGACACCTATATCTTAAAGCAGAAATTCATCATGAAGTTTCACTGTTTGCATTAGCATAGCCTCTGCTGCTTAAAGTTGCAGAGGCCTGAGCACATTGCCGATTGTCATAACTGCTCTTGTGTTAATGCTCTCAATGCCTTATTAGCCTCTCTGGTTACGGCAGAGGAAGGCCATCCTCAGGTCTTTTAGCTCCAGGAGCTGGGACGTGTTCTTCTGGAAGCGGCATTTTTGTGTTGTTACCTCACTGTGGCCGTAAATAATCTCTCTTATGGCTTCCAGATGTCCCCTTGCCAGAGGAGTGGATGTGGGAACACACACTCAAGGCCTAGTATTCCTCTTTGCATCCTCCTTTGCACACACGCCTGTCCCCAAATACAGCGGGGAGGGCAAATTTACACAAGCACGTGCAGATTCTCACGAGCACTGTGTCACGCACACCCTTAACCAGTCTGGTAGGAGACACAAAGACGGGACGTGTTTTTCCAGTCCCACAATGCCAGTGAGTTTAGTCTGACACTTTCTTTTAAAACCTCAGTATTTGTACTTTGCATAAATATTGTCCCTTTGTACCAGGGTTAATATCATTAACTAAAACTGAAACTAAAACTTTCACTACTTAAATAAAATAAACATTATCTGGGGTGTATATATATATATATATATATATATATATATATATATATATATATATTTTTATAAAATGTATAAAATAAATTTATAAAAACTATATAGACATTAAAAAAATAGTAATAAAAATGACAAGACAACAAAATTACTAAAACTTTAATAAAAATAGAATTAAAAATAAAATGTTATTCATAAAACAAACAAAAAAAAGATACTAAAATAACAATGGTTTGTACACCCTCTATAATACCAACTGTTCTTTGAAAGGATCATAAACAGCCATACAGTGAACAATGTGGTGGAGAAGTTTACATTTACAGCACTGCAGATTACCTCACTCTCATTTGTCATGGCAACCGTTGCTATGTTTGGCATGCCCGTGTTGTTTTATTAGGTTTTCAGGTGAGTGATACTGTATAACTATTGTTCTGCTGCCAAAATTAAACAAGAGAAGCATCACTAAAGCTAATATTGTTAACCCACTGATCCTTGGATACATAGGGCGGAGCTGGCTTCATGATAATGCACAGGTATCGCATGGATTTCTCCGTGGATGGGCCCCTCGCTCACTCTACGTTTATTTGTTTTTACTCTCTAAAGAGCCTTGCAGGTCCCATTATGATGTGGTTACTGGCGATTCATTCTTGTGGAGTGTTTTATTCAGTGGTTGTTTTGCAGTCCGTGATGTCTGTGAAACAGAGGAGTCTTTTAGGATTCTGGTGGTTGTTGGTTATGAGCGTTATGCCTGATTGTATGCAGTCTATGGTGAGTATGATGTAATGCATGACTCCCACTGCAGTGGCACACTTATTTTAACATGTGGCCGCCGCTTACTCGTGTCAAAACTGTTGAAAGTTTCTTAGAGGTCAAGCGTGGCTGATTCTATCCAGGGATGTCTGAGGTTATTTTTACTCTGTCTCAGTGGTAAGGCTGGGCGGTACGAATTTGATACATCCAGTTAGAATTTAGCATCTAAATTATCGTTTTTTTTTTTGTTTTGTTTTTTGTCTCCATAATGTGAGGCTGATTTTGAACTGATGCCAGACTTACCATTATCTTCAAGTTTGTATCTATCAAGTTCCAAAAAAAAAGGAATCCAATGAAATATGCCTTTACAAGTATAACTTTTATAATTATTTTTATTTATTTTATTTATTTATTTTATATTTTATTTATTAAGTGCTTTATTTATTACTTTTTATTTAAATAAAATTCAAAGATTCAAATAATAAGATCTTGTTATAGTTTTTATTTAGGCTACTAATTTAGTTTAATTCAATTTTCCTGTACACACACACACACACATAAATATATATAAGTATAAACATATAATGTAATAGTAGTAGTATAGATATAATGTATAGTATATTTATTATTATTTTTTATTATTATAATCATCAGCCTCATCAGAATTATTATTATTATTATTATTATTATTATTATTTATTTATTTATATTTTTTATTTTGCTGGAAATGTAGATTTTTTCTTCTTCTTATTAAATGATATATTCACACAGTTGTGATATTGAACTGATGCCAGATATTAGACATTATCTTCAGGTTTGCATCCATCAAGTTCCAAAAAATAAAAAATGTAATCAAATGAAATATGCCTTTATAAGTATAACTTTTTTAAGTATTTAAATATAATATATAATAGTATAAGTAATAATATAAATATACTGTATAATTTATTTATTTACGTTTAATTTAGCTGGAAATTTTTTCTTCTTATTGAATAATATATACACACAGTTGTGATATATACCATCATCATAAAAAATTACTCCTAGCATGATATAATGCTTTGGTCATACTACCTAGCCCTTGTTCAATAGTGTTTACACATTGCTGGTATTATTAGCATGTATTTAGCTGTCAGCAGGGTGTGTGATAGAGTAGCTGGTTTGTGAAATGTGACTGTGACGACTGTTAGATTAGCAGTGGGTCAGTGCTTAAGTGTAATTACAGTAGTAATGTGGAGCAGTTCTGATGAGACGTAATGACCTGGCTGAGTAATGAAGGCCTGCTGGGACCAAAATGCCTTGGAGCCACCAATTGTACCTTGCTGATCTACCCACTTATTTGCTCTGAAAGACAGGTGCTGGAACTTCAACAGATAATGACCCCTTTAACAGAATCAGAATATTGTGTGGGAAACATTTTATTTATTCATAGTTTACATTATTAGATAGTAAAAATAAGGAGGTTTTGTTGAAGTAATTATAGAAGTAATTTAGACACTTAAACCACTTAAAAATGCAGACGTCACTGCATTATATAAATAAAAAATCAAACTGACTTTCATTAAAGTTAGCTGAAATACATTTTAGTTGGTAAAACATTTATAAAAAATAGTTTTTAAAATATACAACAGTTCTATAGTCTGACACCTATGTGACTTTTTTGAAATTCTCTCCTCTGCACAATCCAATATTGCTATAGCAACAGAGCCGCCCCACCCTGTGTGGTTGATGCTGATTGGATGAGAGTTTATGGACTAAACTGTGAGTCTGCAGCAGTGGCACCGTGCTCCCATGGAAAGATTTTGCAACAGAACACCTCAGTAATGTGTACGAGAGCCATTTGTAAAAAGATGTTTTAGGAAGGTCATGCTCACCTCATTCTGAGTTGCTAAGTTTAAAGCTGCATAGACTCTGATGATGGCAGGTGTGGGTGGCGTGTTTGTACTCTTGTTGAGGATAAACACACCAGACTTTTATCCTTATCGCACTGCGGTTGAGATCATCTCCTCCTCTGTTCCCATGTTTCTCACCCTGGGAATAACACACACAACATTGCTGTAGTAGAAGAATTCATTATTTTACGTAATATTTACAACAAATTGTTCAAAAGTAGTTAATTTGACAAAAAAGTAAGAATAATTCTGAAAACAGTAGTTTTTCATAAATGAATTATTAATAACTGTTCAAAATGTTGGGGTCAGTAAAATTTTTGAAACAAGTCTCTTCATCAAGGTGGCATTTATTTAAAAAAAATAAGAAATATTATTACAATTTAAAATAACTTTTTCTATTTTTATAAAATTTAAAATATAATTTATTTCTGTGGTGGCAAAGTTAAATTTTCAGCAGCCATTACTCAAGTCTTCAGTGTCACATGATCATTCAGAAATCATGCTAATATGCTGATTTGGTGCTCAAGAAACATTTCTTATTTTTTTTTATCAATGTTGAAATCAGTTCAATACTTTGATGCATTATGTCAGGATACTTTAATGGAAAGAAAGTTCAAAACTTTGTTTTAAAATTTATTTGATTTATTTTGATCAGAATACATCTTTGCTGAACAGAAGTGTTTTTATTTATTTATTTATTTATTGTTTTTTTTTTTATCTTTCTGACCTCAAACCTTTGAATGTTTTTACAATTTCTGTATTTATATTATTATTTAAAAAATTTTTTTTTTTAGCTCAATTATACTGATTTTGTCTCCTTTCTTTTCTTTCTTTTTTTTCTGCAGCCAAACCTTTCACATCCAAGGTGAAACAGATGCGCTTGCACAAGGAAGATTTCGAGATCCTGAAGGTGATTGGACGAGGAGCGTTTGGAGAGGTATTTATTGTTCTCACTCCATTTGGAACATTCTATTGTTTTTTTTAGCTCCCATAACAGTCCCTTTGTGTTATTTAATGAGTTAACATACTGCTTTACCATAAGCACAGTTATGTTGCAGAGTAAGGACATTCTTCATGTCGTCTTCAGTACTTTTGAGAGCCCGAGGCAGTTGATGTTCTTTTGTAATGACAGATGTGTGATGTAGTCACTGGGGAATGTGTGGTGCACAGGTAGGCCAGGAAACCAGCACTATTAGGTTACTTAGTGAGGCCTGGCTGTTCAGAATGGCCCATGAAGTGGGAACATTGGATAGCAGCCATGCTTTAAAACCCCAGCAAATGGTTTATGGAATTTTTATTCAGGTTTTATTTCACAGTGACTGACAAAGCAGCTCTGTGGCACTTGGACTTTTCCAAATTGAGTTGAAGTTATAGTTCACCCAAAAATAAAAATTCTGTTATTATTTACTCACCCTTTTGTAACCAGTGCAACTCCCTTTCTTCCATGGAATACAAAAAGTTAATATTTGAGGAATATCTTGGCAGCTCTGACTTGAAATATTGTGTACAATTTGTACAGACTCTTTTTATGATAATTTTATGTTTTTTTTTTTTTTTTTGAAGCTTGAAAGTTTTAATCCACATTCGGATAGTGACCAGAATATACCTCAAAGTTTCTCCTTTTATTTTCAATGGAAAAAAAAAATTCAAATGGGTTTGGGAACAACAGAATAGAGAGTAAATGAAGTCCAAATCAAATCCTTTAACATACAGATCTGCTTTAAACAAATTCCTCTGAAATCAAGTACCTTCAATTTTCCAAGTGGTGAAATACATTAACAGCTGTGTCTGCAAAAAGGCAGTTTAAACTTTTAATGACGGATAGGTTTGAGTTATAAAAATGGCAACACATTTATTAGATTGGGTGAATGGAAATACATCAAAGATCCTTGAGATTAAAGTAGATTTTAAAGGGCAATATGTGTCAGTCCTTTGGTTTTTCTCCACTTGTCAACGTCTGGTGAACTATGATTCATCTGCAACCTCCTCAATGGGAGCGTTTTCGTCAGACACACCATTCGACAGGGTTTCCGGCCTAGAGTCTGCTCACTTCAGTCCAGCTGGAATCAACAGCTCATGGAAAGCTAGCAGAAAGTCTGTTCTGCTTGATGTGAGCCTGTTTCCAAAATAACACCAGAAAGGAAGCCATGCAGCTGTGAGAAAACGTGCATAGGAACAGATTGAGGATCGGTCACACACTTTCATCTCCTGGTGGATCAGGATAAGCTTGGGCGAGCAGAAGAAGGGCAGATGACATCATTTCCTATGGACGCTTCTGAGCCAGTAGCTGCTACTGAATTTCAAATTTGAAAAAAAATCAATAGTTTCTAAGGTCATTCTTTTCAACACTTTTAAACATATTTAAATACTACTTACTGTAATGCAATTTTTTATATATTTGTAAAGTATAAACTAAGTAAGCATTCTATAAACATACATAATATTAGTTTCTGAAGTTTAGTTTCTGTCATCACATGCTTGATGGCAGAAAGCGAAGAGCAAAGAACCTCGAAGGAGACTCTTCTATCATCCAAGTCAGAGCCGAGAACAGTGTGCTCTTTCCCGATCAAGTCACTGAACATTGCCAGAACGTTGTTACGTTCTCTGATCATCGTTTAATAGAGTGAAGACATCACACGCCTAACTGGGCTTAATGTTTAATATTTCCTCTTCAAGGCAGATGCTAGATAAGATCATAAGAAGGTTACTTTCCTAACATTGTGGTCTCATGGCATTCACAGACATCTGTTTTTATATGTATTTGAACTTTACTGTTTGTAGTCTCACAGAGATTGAATTTGCAGCATACTCTTACAAATAATTGCCCATTTAGACAGGAATGGACTGTCGGACTGACATGTATAATGTTAAAAAAAATTGTATTTTGAATAAATGCAACTTTCTATTTATCAAAGAAACTTTGCATCACACAGGAATAAATTACATTTGAAAATGTATTAAAATAGAAATGTTATTTAAAATTGTAGTAATATTTTTCTGTATTATTGGTCAAATAAATGCAGTCTTGGTGAGTGTAAGTGTAGAGTGTAATCTTACCAACCACAAACTTTTGAATGGTAGTGTAAAGAGACCAACCACAGATGTTGTATGTTTGTTTACAGATGCCAAGTTATTGAGGGGTACCACATGAATACATTTCTTTGAAGTTTAAAAAATCAGTTCTTCAATAGGATTTAAAATGCTCTGTAGACACAAAAATCATGTTTTACTTGTTTCTGTAGACCCTAAAACACCAGCAGAGATGAACAAATTGGCTATTATATAATTCTGCTCATAATCTGCTGTACTTTTCCTCACTGAATGCTAATGGCAGCACTTTTAACAAGCAAGCTGAGTAACACTTTTGTGAGAATGCCAATAAAAACAGTGTTTCCAGGCCATATTATGTTTAAGATCACTTCTCAACTTACGTTCTTGTCTTTTTTACAGGTTGCAGTAGTAAAGGTGAAAAATGCAGACAAAGTATTTGCCATGAAGATTCTCAACAAATGGGAAATGCTCAAAAGGGCTGAGGTGAGCTGATGGTTTTACACATCTCTTCCTTTCGTTCAGCTGATTTGGTCCAAACCGAACTGCTTTAGCTGCAAATAGCAATAATGGTTTTCTCAAGACTGATTTTTATATAATGTGCAAATCTTGATCCAGTTAGCATCAGGCTTTACCATTCAGCTGATGCAGCCATTTCTCCTATATCCCTGGTGTGTCATTCTTTAGCTTCCTAGGAGAGTGTTACTCCCTCTGTCTTCGTCCATTACATGAGAAACCACTTAAAAACAAACAGTCTTTGCTCTATATGATTCAGAAACCATTCCTCACCGTGGAAACAGACCCCTTGGTTGGAGTCATTCTAAATATGTGGGGCACATATTTGATGGCTGACTCCAAAAAAGTGGTTTTCTCTGACGTTTTACCCTTTTTTTCTCAGACGGCATGTTTTCGGGAGGAACGGGACGTGCTGGTGAACGGGGACAGTCAGTGGATCACGACGTTACACTATGCTTTCCAGGACGAGAACAACTTGGTGCGTGAGAACTCTCAAGCTCACATTGGGTCTGATTCACATTCACTTGATAAAGTCCAAAGGGGAGATAATGTAATGATCATTAATCACTGCTTACAGAGTTTCAAGGGACACGGTTTTATAGCAGACTATATATTTATCTGTGCCGTGTTGTATATAGTGTGACTGGAGAAGAGGGGCTGTAATATGAATTATCATTTTGAGTTCAACTTCATGAGTGGGAGTGTGAGGGAATGAAACTGGAGGAAAAGAACGATAAAGAGGTTTTAGATGAAAGAATGTGATGGATAATTGAGATGGTATGGGTTAATCCAAGGGTAAAGGGAATTTAAAATATGTAAAATGCCTGTGATTGATATCTTTGTTTCCCATTATTTTTGTTTCTTCTGTTCTTATTCACCTCCTGTTTTTCTCTCCTCTTAGTACCTGGTGATGGACTACTATGTAGGGGGAGATCTGTTGACTCTGCTCAGTAAATTTGAAGATCGTTTGCCTGAAGACATGGCCAAGTTCTATCTGGCCGAAATGGTCTTGGCTATTGACTCGGTGCATCAGCTACATTATGTTCACAGGTGGGTCTTGACTCTTTAAACTAAGGTTGTTAATCAGTTAAAAATTTGACTGAATTAATGCTCATTCATTAATTAAATATATGGCATATGTCAGTATTTGCTGAACCCGTTAATGACGATCATTTAAAGATATCATTGTGGCAGATGAAAGCATTGAATAGACATTAAAAAGTGGCTTTAGAAGTCAATATATTGCTTTTTTTGTTTCCACATCTATAAATGTATAATCCTATCACTGACCTACTGTTCACAGCAATCCGTTTTGTAGTCTGGCTTTCTTGTAAAACTCATTGTAAAACTTATTTATTGAAACTACATCTTTTTTGATGAAATTTGAAAGCAGATGCCTTGTTAACCAGCCAAAATGTGACTTGTTGATTGAAACCAGATGTTTGGGTGAGGTGTATTAAATGGCTCATCCTTATTTTGCCATGACCCTGTTTTCTTGTTAGTAACAAGTAGTTTTAGAGGGAGGGACGTTCTCATTTTAGGGAGAATTTGATTGGACAAAAATCTGTGTAGTTCAACATGAGTCATCAGTGCTTTTGATTTGTTTGCGTGGAAGAAAAAACTTGTATTTGATTAAAGTCAGTTTTGTCAATCTTTCATAGTGCAGCAAGATTTTTTTTAAGGAAATTTATATTTTTTTTTCTGCAAAGATGCATTAAATTGATCAAAAATGATCATGTGACACTGAATACTGGTATAATGGTTGCTGAAAATTCAGTTTTGCCATCACAGGAATAAATTTCAATTTTAAAATATATTAAAATCTTAATAATATTTCACAATATTAGTTTTTCCATTACAAATCTTAGCCCAAACTTTTGAATGATAGGGTATATTAGCATATAGACGACCTCAAAACGAATGTAAATGGATTAAAAGTTTTCGAATCAACTAAGCATGCATGAAATCAGAGCAAGTGCAATGAGTCGGAAAAAGGCTATGTTTAGTCTAAGAGCAGGCTGGATTGGAACCCATCTTCGGTTATCACACAGGAAGTGTCAACATTTGCATACTGACAGGCACCAGTTGCATAGAGCCCACAGTGTGATGAATGTGTTTGTATTGGGACTTTGGGTGTGTTTCAACAGTCCCACCAAACACACACTTTCTCTAATGTACTCATGTTGTCTTCCTCACAAACTTATATGCAGCTCTTTTAGTCGCTGCTTTTGGGGCACCCAGAGGGACAGGCAGGGGAAAGTTAAAGGCAGTAATCATGGGGTTAGAGGTGTGGTCAACTCTCCTCTCGTGAGAGTTTGACACGCCTGGTTTGTGGAGGGTGGGGACAGAGTGGATTGGTCTCCAGGGATAGGGTTGGCGTGGGTGTGTTTTTCTATGAGCAAGCCATGTTAAAGGGTGTGCATTTGGGAATAAGCGCATCTGTATGTTTGAGGGTGGATGTGCTGTGTGAAAGTTGATTCACCACAGTTTGCACAAATGCACAGTGATGGATACATAATTAGTACTGTACCATCTAAAAATGTTATTTAAAGGGATATTTCACTTAAAAAAATGAATATTCTTTCATTATTTAATCACCCTTACAAACTTGTATGACTTTCTTTCTTCTATGGACATAAACGGAGATGTTTAGCAGAATGTTCACACTGCCCTTTTCCTTTAAAACATGCTTTCAAGCTAAAAAAAAGACAAAAAAGGCCCTATAAAATAGTCAATACTAAATTAATTTTATGAAATCAAATTGCGATTTTAAAATGTGATTTAAAAAGAGGAGCTCCCGGTTTTGTGCTTGTTTGTAGGACTGCACAATTTGGTCAAATTTTGTGATTTATATATGACTATAATAATAATAATAATAATAATTATTATTATTATTATTATTATTATTATGATTAAAATAATTTGTACTTTACTATTTGGGTATAATTGAATTTATCTTTTATTTTGAAAGTTTCTTATTTTTATTCTGATCCCCTTTCTTTATATATAGTCACATGTTAAAATGTTATTTTAACTGTATTTTTGAAATATTGAAAATTTTGTAATACTTGAAAATGTACAAATAATGTGAGAAAAAATAATAATGATAATAATAATAATAATAATATTAATAAAAATAATAATAATAATTATTATTATTATTAAAGATAATAAAATATTAAACAAAACAAGAAATCTTACTATTTTAAAACAGTGATATGAAAAGTATGTAATGATTTATATATTATATTATTATAAACATAATTATTTAATTTGACTTTAAAACATGCAGTACATTTATTTAATTAAATCACAGCTTTTGCAATTTAATAATCACACTGAAGCATATTGCGATTTCATTATTATTATTCTTTTATTATAAGTTGTATGACAGTGACTTTATCATTCAGCATTGACATCAAACCTTACATGATGCATCTTCCATGGAAAAATTTTTAGAACGACTTGGCGGTGAATAAAGGTAAAATTTTTGGGTTAACTATGCCTTTAAATGGATTTAATAAATCTCAAATGACTCTTGTCACTTCATTAATTCACATTTACATTTTAAATGCAGCTTTCACACTTTGTTTCCAGTCTCCAGATTACATTAGTCGGCTCCTGCCCCGAAAGCTCCTTCCAGGAAAAGCTTGGATCTCTTGCTTTCACCCAGCCGTTATTAGACTAAGTGGGCAAGCTGTTGTGTTAAAGTGGAGGATTTTTAGAGATTGTGCTCGTAAGCGGTGTTAAGTGCCCGGTTCCTCTCGGCCAGATATTTGCATAGGGTGCTCTCTGATCCTTCCACTAAAAAAGGACCGGCCCATGTCACAGCCGAAGAGCCAACTGGACGCACTATAGCATCTGAGTGTTTTTGTTGTGCGTGACCATTGCATTATACTCGGGTATTGATCAGGGCCATATGTGTGTCCTGCTATTGATCAGAGCCATATGTGTGATGCCTCAGCTGATTTCTAAGGAATCTGGAATTCCATTCGCCACCAAGACATGCCTCGTCGCACCTCAAAAGCCAAAAGGGAATCTCTTGTTACCTGTAAAGATCCTTTATCAAAGAGGAAGATGCACAGTCGTTGCCTGAGGATAAAGCCACATTCATCTGAACCGGCACAGGTGATTGGATGACCTCATAAAGAGCTTTGTTTGGCGACATCAACGGCGTTCTTAGTGCTTGTAGAACAGCTTTTTTTTGAACAACATGGCCTTGACCTACAAGTTGAAGTTTCCACATACTTCACTCTTCCAGTTTTTTTTTTTTTTAGAAATAATGGATTGAGCTCAGTTCTCGAGTAATAAAGGACGGAATGAATTGCTGAAATGTATCCAACGTCCCCATACAATGAGTCCCACCCCCTTCTCTTTCTTCCTGTCTATAGCTGACCAGCTCTCCCTGTGGTAGGCATGAGGCCGGGCCAGATGGTGCTCACAGATGGTTATTGTGGTCTTAAAGTGGGATTACCTCCCTCTGCTCGCAGTCCGCTGCTCCTTAAGACAGCAGCTCGGGACAGAGCCACCCAATTATCACCTACACTACAACCCCTGCTGACCAGACCGGACCCCTTAATGCACCATTACAAAGTGAATTGCATTTAGCCTAGCAGGAGGCATGCGGCCAGGTTAACCAAATCTAATATAGATGTAAGGCAAGCCAAGATTAACAGTATAAATATAAGCTTAGCAATGAGTTACACACACAAGGATGGCGTAATAATGAAAGACTGAGTAGCTATGGAGTCATCGCCAATGGCTGTGCCATGAATATTTCCACATTATCTGTGGTAAACCTTGTTAGCTCATAGTGTTAATCTATGGACTCTGTAGAGCATATTTGTTTGGCTCAGAGTTTCTCTACTTCTGTAATTGGTTTAGCATGTCCTCCTCTGCTTTCTGATGTTTGCTCTGTGGCACTGGACCGTGATGGTGAGAATGGCCCAATCAAGCCAAAACCCTCTTGGAAAGAAAAAAACTGTTTAAGACCTCAGTGACAGATTCAGCAAAATGAGGGGCCTGGGTGGTCAGCAGAATTGGTCATGGATTATGGCTGTTGAGAGATTTGCTGTGCATTGGGTTCGATTTTGCTATTGAAAAACTATAAATGTATTTATAAATATTTTGTGTTTCAATTAAAACATAAACTCTACCTAATTGATTGTGTCCGCGGAGCTGTACATAAATTCTGTAATGATTTTCCTTCTGAAAAATTAATACATGAATTGCGTGTTGTTATTGCGTCTCATTGCACTAACTTTTTATTAAAAAGTCAAACAATGTTTTCATCTGCCACAATAATGAAATAATAATGTCTCTGAATTATCAAAATCATTTGGGTGCTTTATCTATTTATACTGGTACACTACTATTCAAAAGTTTGTGATTCAAATAAATGCTGTTCTTTTTAACGTTATATCTTAAGATTTTTGAGCATCAAATTTAGCATATCAGAATGATTTCTGAAGGATCATGTGACACTGAAGACTGGAGTAATGACTACTAAAAATTCATCTTTGCCATCACAGGAATAAATTACAAAATTTTTAAATTAACAAATTATAAATATAATTCAAAATATAAATGATTTTAAAATATATAAAAACGTTATTTAAGATTGTAATAATATTTTACAGTATTACTGTTTGTAATTCATTTTTATTAAATAAACACAGCCTTAATGAGCATAAGAGACATTTGAATGGTGGTGTGTAGTTAAATATAGTGAAAATATATATTTTATGTTTACTTATTTCATTGTTGATTTACAGTATATGTATTAAAAATATTAAAATTAATTAAAATCTTATGTATACAACACATTTTAAATGAAATCTTGTTTATAAATTGTTTAGGCTTGTTTTCAGTGATTTAAAAAAATTCTTGGTGATTACTTAATGGTTAAATTACTTACGAAACATGACGCCCGAACAGGAGTGTGGTATATTATAAACATTGTAATGTTCACTATAATATCGCTTCATTATTCGGTGTGGATGAGGTCAAGCCATTATGAAAAGAGTTCCACCACCCACTGAGTTCCTCACACAATCTCAGACAGACCTCTCTGTGTTAAAGCCCTCATACATGATTCAATTTGGCCCTCTATTCAGCTGCTCGACAACAGGGGGAGGCTGCCTGCCTCTCACCTCACACACGCACACATATATATCTTCATATCTTGCATTAATAATCAACACTTAGGGAAAAGATCTCTGTGCTTTCCACTACTCTCCTCACTCAGTGTACTAAAACTCTGCCAAAGCTGGAAGATCACAGCTTACACACACACACACACACACACACACACACAAACACACTGTATGATCTTGTAATGTCTGTAATGTCGTTGGCTGTAAAGTGCAACAAAAACATCAGTAGTGCTGAGTTTTAGGGTTTATGAGCTGTTATGATTAATGATGTGCTGACGCTGGTAAATCCCCCGGCTGTTTGAGTGAGATAGCTGTGCGTGTCCTTCAAAGTTTTGCTTATCTCTTTTACGACAGCCATCACTGAACTTGTGCCAGCTACAGGACAGTTGTGTGATTTATTGATATAGATAAACTTAGGCGTCTCAAACAGATATTGTATGAAACATCTCGGACAATTTAGAAATCTGGCACAAATTGTGCTGTTATTTGAGTAAGTGTAATATGGCAAGAGTGTTAGCTGTTTGGTACATGACCTTTGACCCTCATTAGGACACCACAGACCCTTTGTTAGTCCACCTGCACACCACTGTACCAGTGTGGTCTAATATATACGCCTTTTATTTAGCTATATATACATAACATAAATAATAATAAAAATAAACAAATAATACAGTAACTATATTTATTTATATCATTTAATTTAATATATATACACACACACCATGGCAATGAATGATTATCATATTCATTTAGCATGACACTATAATACTTTGACTTTTTTTGTTATGGTTCTTTTTGGTTTAGAAAATGAATGTTTATGATTGTGTTTTATGAATATAAATCAGAGATATTAATATATATATACGTATAATCAGGGATATTAAGCCAGACAATATCCTGATGGACATGAACGGTCACATCCGGCTGGCTGACTTTGGCTCCTGCCTCAAGCTCATGGAAGATGGGACAGTGAGTTTGATCTTCAATCCTGAATTGTCAAGCACATGATTTCTTGCTCAGTAAGCCTTGTGTTATAACTTCCTGTTTTCTTGTACCTGTTTTCTCTCAGGTCCAGTCCTCTGTGGCAGTTGGGACCCCGGACTACATCTCTCCAGAGATCTTGCAGGCTATGGAGGACGGGAAGGGGAAGTACGGGCCGGAGTGTGACTGGTGGTCTCTGGGTGTGTGCATGTACGAGATGCTGTATGGAGAGACGCCCTTTTATGCTGAATCCCTGGTGGAGACCTATGGAAAGATCATGAATCATAAGGTTAGTTTGCACTGTAGACCAACATGTGATTCTGTGCAATAATTTGACAGTGTTGTTATGTGTATTTAAAGGTGATATGTGTAATTTTTAGGTGTTAAAATACTGTACATTCTTCCTTTAGTGACAAGCAAGCCATTCATTGGTTGTTTCCCCTGAATAGTGTAAAAACGCTATACTATCAAAACATTATCTTGTTCAGGAATACGAGTGCTATTTATGCAGTTCCGTTTTTGTCATGCTAGTGATGCAGAAATTACACATTTCCCCTTTAATTGTAGAGGACCTCTTCTGAAATCTGTTTGCAGTAGAGTAGCTTAATTTCTAGGTAACCCGTTCCTTTTTTAGTTCACCAGGATCATTTGTTTGTGTCTCTTTCTTGGTATGAAACAAAAAGTCATGAGTGGATTGTAGAAGTTTTGAATTAAAAATTCTTTTTGTCTTTTCTTCACTATTTTATTCTGGATTAGTCATCTCAACCTAACAATGAGGTAAAAATTCACCTATTCATCAAGGTTCATTTAGTTTTGTGTGGGACTTAACTAATGGAGCACATGTAACTAGCGCAGATAGGCAGAGATATTTGAGACAGTCTTAATGAGTAGCATTGAGCATTAAGTATATTTTAACTCATTCATTCTCAGGAGCGCTTCCAGTTCCCACTTCAGGTGACAGATGTGTCCGAGGAGGCTAAAGATCTCATACGGCGGCTGATCTGCAGCAGAGAACATCGGTTAGGCCAGCATGGGATCGACGACTTCAAACAGCACCCCTTTTTCATAGGCATCGACTGGGACAACATCCGCACATGTGAAGCCCCCTACATCCCCGAAGTCAGCAGCCCCACTGACACTTCCAACTTTGACGTGGATGATGATTGCCTCAAAAACTGTGTATGTGTCTAATTTATTTCTAATTTTATCCTCGAGCTGATGCATTTATTCCACACAAGTGCCTTAATGTGTGATTGATAGATTTTTGCAGAGACGCATTTCCTCTTAAATATGCCACTATACAGAACTGGATTATTTCGATGCATTGAGGCATTGTTTTTCTAAAATATTTTAGGAGACGTTGCCCCCACCTTCACACACAACATTTTCTGGACACCACCTCCCATTCGTAGGCTTCACCTACACAAGCAAATGGTGAGTCAGATATTTATTCATCCTGCCTTTTTAAAATATGTAAAAAAAAAAATAAAATATGACGGTTACATTGTTACAAATGCAGTTTATATATATATAATATATATATATAAATGCAGTTTTTTTAACTTTTCATTCATCAAAGAATCCTTAAAAATGCATCACAGTTTCTAGAAAAGTACTGAGCAGCACAACCATTTTTTAACAAAGATAATAATAAATGTTTCTTGAGCACCAAATCAGTATATTAGAATGATTTCTGAAGGATTATTTGACTCATCACAGGAATAAATTATAATTTAAAATATATTAAAATAGAGAACAATTGTTTTAAATTGTAATTATATTTCACAATATTACTGTTTTTTTTATCTGTATTTTTAATCAAATACATGTAGCTTTGGTGAGCATAAGAAACATTTTAAAAATATTTAAAAAATCTTACCAACTCCAGACTTTCGAATGGTAGTGTAGGTTGTAGTGCACTTTAACAATTTGATTTATTCTGCGCATCACAAAAGTTTAACTGCAGTTTCTTGTGTGATGTGGTTCTATAGCACACTATCTGATCGAGGGTGTCTTCGGGAGTCCATCGGACCGCCACAGGTAGATGCTGATCTTCAGCGAAGTCTGGAGGAGAGCCTGGCCTCAGAGGCCTATGAGAGGAGGATCCGACGTCTAGAACAGGAGAAGACCGAACTTACCCGTAAACTACAGGGTGAGGGCACTACCACATCCACACTAAATCATATTTTATCTTTCTGTCTCTCTAAAACATCCTTTTTCCCTTAGAGTCCACGCAAACAGTGCAGGCACTGCAGTACCCTGATTCGGACGCCCCAGTGAATGGCAATAAAGAGGTAGAGATCCGGAGTTTAAAGAGCGAGATCGACATCCTGAAGAAACAGATAGCAGGTGAGAACTCGATATTGGGTCTGAAAACACTCAGTCAAGTGCACAGTCTTGGTCTTTATTGTACTCTATTGATTACCCATTGAGTGTAGTGACATCTCTAGACAAAGACTCTATAATGTTTCGTGATGTTAGACTCTGGTCAGCTGGAACATCAGTTGGAGGAGGCCAGCACAGTTCGAAGAGACCTGGAAGACTCGTCTAAGGTCATCAGGAGCTTAGAGAAACAGCTGAAGAGTGTCACACAAGAGAAAGATGATCTGCACAAGGTACCTATTCCGTTGTATTTTAAAAATAGGCATAAGATCATACTGTTAGCTTGCTTTCTACACCAGTCTAGGGTGCTGAAGCTTGTCAACTAGGTCAAGATGTTTGGAGTATGGTTAACTAGCTCAACCATGCCCCTACTATCTTAAACTAGTCTAAGATTTACTGGTTTTAGATGGTTTAAACCGGTCTAGCTGGTCTTCCAGGCTGGCCAAGCTGATGTTCAGTTTGTTGATCTGCTAAAAAATGGACAAAACTCCTCTAAAACCATCAGAAGACAGCTTGGCTAGACTGGGAGACCAGTTAACCACTTAAAGATGCTCCATGCTGTATTTTGTTTTTTAGTGTTAGTGCCATAAAAGACCAACTAGTTCCCCTGTTTGTGCTGGCATAGTATAATGGTAACAGTGACATGAGCTGACTAATCTTTAACCATGCTGTTTAACAGGTTACTCTTTAGCTCAGTGACTAGTAAATAGTTAATCATAGACAGTAAAGGCTGGAATACGCTACATGACTTCTAAAATGTGAACATATTTTAAAATGCTAGGGATCAACTTTGTTAATTGTTACAGAGAAATATTGGGCATTGTGCATTAAACGACTGAGGATCACACACTACTAGACTTTTAAGTCATACTGAACATAAATTAATGCAGAAACAAGTCACATTGGTAGGAAGACACATGACAAATGAAAACAAAATATCTCAAAATATCAAACGTATCTGATATCTTCCGACTGGATGGAATCATAGTCTGAAGCTAAAAAAGTCTGTGTCCATAATACACTGTGATTTTCTATGAAATCTGTAAACTCAGACTGCTCAAAATCTGCAGATTGACTCTGACTTTCGGTAGCTAGCATTAACTTGTCCAGTCTGCAGATCAAGAGAAATATCTGGGAAATAGTTGTGTAGTGCATTCCAGCCTTAAGTCATGTTAACTCTGACTTTGTAATGAATATGTGAAGGAGCTGCTGGAGTTGGCAGAGAAGGTGAAAGCTCAAGGGAAGGAGCTAAAGGAGGCTCACAGTCAAAAGAAGATGGCAATAGTGGAGTTCTCTGAGCTGAACGAGCAGCTGAGCGATCTGCGCTCACAAAAGCAGCGGTTGAGCCGACAGTTCAGAGAAAAAGAGGAGGAGATGGAAGGAATTTCGCAGAAACTAGAGGCTCTACGGCTAGAGATTCGCAAAGCTGAGAGAACGCGCAAAGAGGTATACTTACTGAAACTTACTAGTGTTTGACCTCTTTATAAAAGCCAAGTCAACATGTTTATAATTTTGATGCAGTGCCCCAGCAATCATCAGTGGTATCGCATTTGTGGACTTGTTGGCTGCGTATTTGATGTTTGTGGTGTTTTCCTCTCAGTTGGAGGCCCAGGGCGAAGAGCAAGCAGCAGAAGCTCAGAAAGAGAGGAAGCTACGAGAGAGAACCGA